>ML779109.1:1110122-1167221 GCA_009831015.1 Picea engelmannii | reverse complement strand
ACCAATCAGAAAGATTGGTTCACAGAGTTTACACCTAGTCCATCCAAAGACTCGGTGATCTTCGGTGGAGGCGAGGAGTATAATATAGTCGACAAGGGGAATGTTCAGATTTCCTTCGGAGGAAAGATGCTTATGTTTCTCAACATCCACTATGTGCCAGGTATGGAGCTTAATCTGCTCTCATTTAGTCAAATTATGAGGCACTCTCCTCACTTGGATGTCAACTTTAGCAATCACAAGTGCTATATCGTTGACAAGAATACCAAGAAGATCGTTGCTCTTGGTGTGGAGGACCATGGTCTGTTCATATTGGTGGATATTGGGCAGGGCAGAGAGCATGCATTGGCAGCGAAGAGTGCATCAGACATCTGCACACTATGGCATCAGAGGTATGGGCACCTCAATTTTAACTACCTCTCTCAGTTGGCATGAGAGAAACTGGTAGATGGACTTCTAGACATTTAGTAGAAGATTCAGGGAGTTTGTGGAGCTTGCTAGGCAGGGAAGCAACATCGAGCACCATTTGATGAAGGAAAAGCTTGGAGAGTGCAGAGGATCCTTCAGCTGGTTCATGCAGACGTATGTGGACCAATGAACACGACATCAATCACCGATGCTAGGTATTTCCTTCTGTTTGTTGATGATTTCAGTAGGAAAATGTGGGTGTATTTTTTGAAGTTGAAGTCTAACGTGTTTAAAGAATTTCAAAACTTTAAAGCATTAGTCGAGAATGAGTTAGGTTGTCATATTACCTCTCTTAGATATGATAATGGTGGAGAATTCTGCTCCAAAGAATTCAATAATTTTTGTGCTAAACATGGGATAAGAGACAATACACTACACCCTATACTCCACAACATAATGGGGTGGTTGAAAGGCGAAACCACACTATCATAGAGATGTCCAAATGTATGTTGCAGAACAGGTGTGTTCCTAACAGGTTTTGGGCAGAGGCAATGTTCACAACAGTGTACTTGCTGAATAGATCTCCCACGATGGCAGTAAAGCAGAAGACTCCAGAGGAAGCATGGTTTGGAAGAAAGCCCAAAGTAAGTCACTTGAAGGTCTTTGGTTCTACTACTTACACTTGGATTCCAGCTGCGAAACGAACCAAGTTAGATATGAAGAGTAAGAAGATGATGCTTACAGGGTACATCGACACCCATAAAGCTTACAGATTAGTTGATGTTGACACTGATAAGGTGAGATTTAGCAGAGATGTTGTTGTTGATGAGGAGGTTGGACCCTTCCATACTCCTCCCGCATTCAGAGTTACTGAGCAGCCAGAAGTCATTGAAGATTCATGTGTCAAGATTTTGATAGATCCACCTGAAGGGGGGAAATATTTTGAGCATGATGATGAGGAGTTAGAACAGGATGAGTCTTCTAGGTCAGTCAGATCAATACATTCTGAAGTTGGAAGCCCAAGTCATGGTGGCAATACTGACTTGGCAGCCAGGGATTCCAAAATACCCAAGTGGTGGCACAACACCATTGGAGATGTTCGGGTAGGAGAGATGATCGAGGGAAGATCATCACGAGGTAAGAGTAAACAATAGACTGGCACAATCAACTTTGTTCTTATGGCCAATATTCAGGAGATCTATGAGCCTCAGGTATTCAAGGAAGCAAAAGGAAGACCTGAATGGGAAAAGGCCATGGAGGCCGAACATGAAATTTTGATGAAAAATCAGACTTGGGATCTCACAGCTCTTCCATCAGGGAAGAAACCCATTGGCTGCAAACAGGTGTACAAGGTCAAGTACAAGGCAAATGGTACACTTGACAAGTACAAAGCATGGTTATTTGCGAAAGGATTCTCTAAGTGAGAAGGCATTGACTATGAGGAGACTTTTTCTCCTACATCGAAGATGAGCACTATTCGTCTTGTTCTAGCCATGGCAGCACAACAAGGCTGGAAGGTCCACCAGATGGATGTGAAAAGTTCCTTCCTCAATGGAGATTTGAAGGAAGTGGTATACATGTGCCAACCAGAGGGGTTTCAGGTTGCAGGGAAGGAGCATCTAGTTTGCAGACTAAAGAAGGCTCTATATGGTCTGAAACAGGCACTGAGGGCATGGTACATCAAGATTGACAGGTATTTCGTTCAGCAAGGGTTCCAGCGGAGTCCTTCAGATTCCAACTTATATGTCAAAAGAGTTAGTAATGAGATCATTCTTCTGGTTGTTTATGTGGATGATATCATTATTACAGGTAGTGAGGAAGATGCAATTACATGGATCAAATCCAACATGAGAAGAGCATTTGACATGACAGATCTAGGCCTCCTACACTATTGTTTGGGTGTAGAAGTTTGGAGGAGAAACATTTTTGTCTCACAAGCAAAGTATGCCAGGAGTTTGCTAGATAAGTTCAGAATGGAGGATTGCAAAATCTCCTCTACACCTATGGAGAAAGGGCTGAAACTTTCAGCCAAGACTGACTCAAAGGAAATCAGTGAGTCACTATACAGACAACTAGTGGGCAGCTTGATATATCTTACAACCACTAGACCTGATCCGAGTTTTGCTGCGAGCTTCATTTCCAGATTTATGATAGCACCGAAAGTAGAGCACTAGACATCAGCAAAGCGAGTGCTGAGATATGTGAAAGGGACACTTGACTTTGGTATTCTGTACATCAGGAGCAAAGACCCGAGGTTGTGTGGGTATACAGATTTAGATTGGGTAGGTTCTGTTGATGACAGAAAATACACTTCTAGATACGTCTTCAGCCTTGGCACGGGTGCGATCACATGGACCATCAAGAAACAACATGCAGTTGCGCTTTCATTGACAGAAGTAGAGTATCAAGGAGCATTGAAATGTGCATGCGAGGCAGTTTGGCTCAGGAGGATGTTATTAGATATGAAGATGCAACAGAGAGAGCCTACACCCTTGTTCCGTGACAATTAAGGGGTAATGAAACTTTCCAAAAATCCAATATTCCACGAGTGTACCAAACATGTTGATACACACTGTCACTTCATCAGACAACTTGTAGAAGATGGAACTATTGAGCTGCAGTATTGTCCTACAGAGGATCAAACTGCAGACATTTTCACCAAGTCTTTGGGTCCCGAAAAGCATGCAAAATTTCGAAAGAAACTTGGTGTAGTGAGTAGATTGACCATTAAGGGAGGGTGTTATATTAAATATTAGTTTATAATGGTCAATTAGAAATTAGACTTAGGCATTAATAAAGTCAAAGTGACTTTAGGTTAATTTATTTGCTTTTAGGTCAGATATTTGCTTTTAGGTTATATTTTCACTTTATCCCACATTCGTAAAGTGGTTTGACTCTACTTGATTGTAACCTATAGAAGAAAGCTATGTGTTCTCTTATTTCATTGATTGAATAAAGACAAATAACCTTATTCAGGTTATCTTAGTTTCTGTGTGTGATCGATTTCTGTTACACATGAGGCACAAAACAAGTTGATAAATGTAGCAAACTGAAGCTTGACAAAATGAGATGAGATGAGGAATGAGTAGGAAACTCAGGACTTCCCTTGAATGGAGCATTAAAAGAAGTTGATCTAGGCATTGACCATTTATTGAACATAAAAACTCAACCAACAGTAAGTAGGGGATTGTGAGGAGGATTTTGATTGATGGAATACTAGGGACAATGGATATAAAGTTAGATCAATGGAAAGCAAGGGACTTCAGGACCAAAGTGGTTAGCATGAAAATGGAACAGGGGCTTGCAAATTGTAGGAACAATGGCGATGACATGAACTAAATGGTAAGAATGAGATACAAATGACCACAATCTTTTGATAAAAAAAAAGGGTATGGGTGACTATGTACATGCTTTGATAAAAGGCGACACAAATTGTTGCCAAAATAGTAAAGAGACAATGCATAAAAGGGTTGGAAATCAATGGTGATATCAAACTATTTATCTTTCCCCATTGATCTTTGTAATTTTGTAATGTGTTAATTTTTGTCATTTTATAAATAATAAAAGAATTAATGTGTTATAACAAAGAGATAGGTGCCATGTGCAACCAAGTGGTTCCAAACAATGTGTATGAAAAGTGAGAGAAGATGGAATCAATAAGGGTGGGCACTTGGTGTGGGTGTCCCTAGAATGTGTAATGGATGTTAAAATGAAGATGGGCCTAGTCACATGAATGATGTAGGGGTTCAATGTGACTCTGACAAGTGAAGCATAAAACCAATAATAACCAATTAGGAGTTTGGGGATATAGGTTAGCAAAGGGGAATAGTGAAGCATACGACTCTTGAGGTTATGTGGATTATACAAACTCCCAATCCCAAAAATGTAATGTGAAATGGTGAGGTAACTTGTAGTGACAAGATTGATCCTATGGTAAATTTAAAGGGTGGAAAAAGGGAAAATGTAGCGAGTGTAGAGGGCCAATTAATGTCTAAACGTTAATTTGAAAAAGTATGCATAAAGGGAGAGAAAATTCCTTTGAATAAATAGGCACCTCCAAATATTCTACATACATGAAAGAATAACCATGACATAAAAGGGTTCGAGAAAAAAAATCCAATGGTGCAAACAATGCAAAAAATGGAGCTAAGAAGCCCCAATATGTACCAAAAGAAGATTGTTAGGGACCTAACCTCCCCAACCCCTCACATAGGTAGAATAATATATTTTCCATGTAATAAAGGCCGACATTAGTTAAGAAGGCCTATTTAATAATGTGAACAAGTCTAATGTAAGAAGTCTTAATATAAGCTTCCACTTCTAGAAAGATCTTCCTCTAGAATGTTCTCTAGAAGATAGAATTATTATAAATAAGAGTAGGAGGCATGATAAAGCCTTGTCTTGAGAATTATTGTAATAGAGCATTGCTCTACTGGAGGTTTCCCCCTCGAAGAGGCAAGTGAACATTGCTTCCTATCAATAAAGATATCATTTTGGTGTTGTGGTTCTCTACATTTTGTTGTTCTGTTGGTATTTGTTGCAGTATTTCTATTTTTTGCTTATTATAATACATCTGGTACCTAACAAAGATTAAGGTAAAGACATTTAAATATGATTGAAACACAAATTTGAAATTCATTTGTTCGACATAAATTTCAAGTAAGGCGGTGCTAACACAAGCAAATGTCCCTTGTCAACCTCATGGGCTCATAATGTAAAAGGGTCTAATTAGATCTTTTTCCATTGAAATGCCACATGCCCTCAGATTATGTCCTGGTTGTTGTACTCTAGATATGAGTTAAATGAAATGGAGCTAACATGCAATGCAATATGCAACTAAAAGAAAGTTATCAACTTGACGAGAACCCTCCAAAGTTCTTGTTTTTCAAGAGGTCATATTTAGTGGCTATTTTTATCCCTATTTAAAAAATTAGTGCTATCGTTTGCACCTTTTTTGGGTAGTTAAATTTGTGACTTGTTTCCACAATTTTTTTTTTAAGTTAAATTTATGATTTAATTGAAACCATAATCTTGGAAACCAATACAATTGCAAATAAAAAAGTTAAAATCACTTTTTAAATAAAAAAACTTGAAAAATTATTTAATAATTAATTTTTTGTTTTTTAATTCACATTAAAAAACGAAAAAAAAAGTAAACAAGTAAAAAAAAAAGAAGATAAATAACACTTAAAAAAACAAATAAATTGCATAACACAAATTAAAAACAAATAAAAATAAAAAAACAAGTTAAAAAATAAGTTTTTTTTTTGTTTGGTAGTTTGTCCGTGACCTACGGGACTAGCCTGTAGCTGAGAAACCACGACTCAGGGGCATCTAAGCCATCAAAATCACCCGGGGATCGCACCCGGTCTGAGCCACACCAACCCTTAACATGGCTAGATTTTTTGTCCCCACAGGTTTCGAACCAGTGAATTTAACATCATGGAGTGCCTTAACAACACATTCTGTCACCGACTATCCTACATCTCTGGGACAAGTTAAAAAATAAGTTAATAAGCCGCTTACACAAGTTATAAAAAGAAGAAGATAAAATAACACATTTAAAGAAAAATAAAAAAATGTATAATAAAAATTAAAAAAAACTTAAAAATTTTAAATTAAAAAAATCCTAAAAAAAACTAAATGTAAAGAAATAAAAAAAAAAAAATCTAAAAATTAAAAATACAAAAAACCNAAAAAACTAAATAAAAAAAAAAAAATACAAAAAGCCAAAAACAATTAAAAAAGCTAAATTAAAATAAAAACTAAATTAAAAAATATAAACATTAGCTAACAACAATGTCTTTATTCAACATACAAAGATAACTTACAATATAAAAAAAAGACCTTGTTTGATTGATTGTGATGGTTTTATTTATTCACTTTATATTGCCCTTAGCACTCAAATTTCCCTGATTCTTGGGCTACCTTAGATTCTTTGACCAATTGGGCTCTCTAGCCTTACACAAATTTGTCTTTATCCTCATGTTGACTATGAGGATAATATTAAATATTTTAGAACTACAAATTTACCCACTTCAAGTGAAGTTCTCTATAAAACAAATTTGATCCTCGTGAATACACATCGAGCACAAGTCCTATAAATTTTGGGCAATAATTTCAACTTGCTTGCCTTATACATCCAAGTACCAAAGCTGAATTGTTGGGTGCTTGGGCTTTGCTTTTCATAGCAAAGCAGTTAGACATTCAATACATCCAGCTGATAGACGATTCCAAGATAGTTATTGATTGGCTCAATAAAAAAGGAAACCTTCAAGCCATAAATCTCGAAGGTTGGAAAGGCAAGATTAGGGCGCTGATTTCGTTAGTCAGAGGTATATATTTTCAGCATATATTTAGGGAGGCAAATGTGGAGGCGAACAAATGATCGAAACAAGCCTTAAAGACTACAAGTGGTAGACTGACATATAATTCTTGGGATGGAGAAAATGATGGAACAACTTTTCATTTTGACATTTTTTAAAGCTTTTCAGGCTCACTGGTTGATTTTTATTTATTTATTTTTTATCTGTTGTCATGTAACTTTGATAGGAAGTAATTTTGATTGTTTTGAACAACAAGATTAGGATGAGTCTCTTCTTGTTGACAATGAACTGTCAAAGGGTAGTCTCTTTGTTTCTTGAAGACAAGTGGATAGGAGAAGTTTTTTTGTTTTTACTTTTAAATATATTGTATTGATGAAAAATTATATTTTAATATAATTTGTGCAAATTTTTGGCTGAAAAAAAAGTCCCCTTCAAAATGATTAGGTCTAGGGTTTGCAAACTTATGTTTTCTTCATCATTTTAGATATTAAACATTCCAATGGCAATGCTTGTTTGTTTTTTTTGTTTTTACACCGTCTAGTCTTAAATGGGGTTGCATGGTCTTTGCATCATCTGCATGAACACATTGTGTACCCTTTTCTTATGAATTTTCTTTCTCATTTGAGTTTTTGGCCTTCACCATGTGAGAAATGAGAAATGATGACATGAATCTTGCACAAGTTCAACATTTTGAAAACTCATAAAAATCCCTTAGAGGATCTTCCATCGGTGCAATGAATTACATTCTTTCTCCTTTATCTACACATAAATAATTTTCATCAAACATTATATCATCCCACTACTAAACAACCTTTGTGTAATTAAAAAATGAAGAAGTTTTTCTCACATGTTTTGATGAAATCAACAAACCTTAATACTGAGCTAAAATTCCCTTAACATCATTGATGAAGTTTCACAAGGAAACAATAAACTGATGAGTTAAAAAATGATGGAGAGTGCCTCACTACAAAGAATCCATATAAAACTTACTTCCCAAGGTTTTATTAGATTTTTTTGAAATGCAAACTTATGCAGATGGTTCATTATTATGGTAGGAGGCTTATGGAAACAAACTTAGACATCATTCTTTTCTATTGGGCTTTTTGTTAGAATTTCCATATAATTCATGCTTCCTTTAATATGGTTTCCTGGTCAATAAGTTTATGAAAGGAACCAACTCCAAGATCTTTTCATTATGATTTGAGACTCATGCTTGAATGAACATGGTTTGATTACTTTGGAAAATGCAAACTTATCCATTTCCATTCGGGTTATTTACTTGTAATAAATCTAGACTTCTAGCCACCCTTTTTCTGTTGATTTGTTTATCAAATGTATTATAATTCTCCTCCATTCACTCCTTTTTTATAACATGCATGATAATGTGTGTATGGGAGAAGGTATTCAACCCGACGAAACAATGACATGTATTCACATTAGTTCATCCATACATCCTCTCACAATTAACTCTTGCTACAAAATCAAAACACAAGCGTGAGAAGAAAATGTTGATGAAGAAAGAAAGAAAGTGGTAAATAAAAGGATGATTAGTTTGAAAACATTTTCTTTCACCAAAACTCGTTGATCTCACAATCAAAACTTATTAGATGACTACTAACTCATTTAATGACCTCGTGAATGCAAACCATTTCGTTTATTCAAGTTAAGAAACAAATTTGCACATGCACACATTAGAGGAATTTTGAGGTAAAAAATGAGTCTCAAAACAAAAAATGTACTATCAAAATCTACTTTAAAAGAATCAATAGGATTCAAGATGATGATGTCAAAAGATGTCAACCATAAGGGTAAATATTTTTGGAGGGAAAGGAAGAAAACTACTTTTTTTAATTGTATTTTTGACTTATTTCCTTTTAAACTTACTCAAATTTCAAGTGTAGGAACTCATTGGATGCATAATTAAATTTTACATCTAGCGAGTACCCAGTCTGCATACTTTTGATAGACTCACAGTGAGAAAAAAAAAAATAAATAAATAAAAATAACATGTTTTCACGAGAAACATTTTTTTTGTTTTTCATTTATTTCCAATTTATCTCACTATGGGTCTATCAAAAGTATGTAGAGTGAGTACTTGTTGAATGCAAAATTTAATTCCGCATCCAACGAGTGTCGACACTTGAAATTTGAGTAATCCTATAAGGATATAAGTTGAAAAAATGATTAAAAAAAGTAGTTTTCTTTATTTCACTTTGAAAATTAATAACTCTTATTTTATTATTTTAACTATTATTTTGTTATTTTCCTTAGGAGGCCCATTTTATACCTCGAATTTCCCCTAATATGATCTACAATCGTTCTTTCTCATATTAACAAAACTTGAATACCATCCATGCATGAGTAAGATTTAGTTCAACAAAATGCAAAATTCTACACTAATTTTATCCAAGCTTAAATAGTTCATGATGGGGGAAACCAGGCGATGACATGCATGTTGAATATATCTTGCTCTAGCATCAATCTGTTAATGAACAAGAATACATATCTACTGATGTATAAATAAATAAACAAAGAATAATATACAATGCCAAAAGGTTGAAATCAATTTCAAACCATTAGTTTCATTAGACTCTTTGAAAAATAATCATATGCATGATAAATCATTTAATTGGGTAGCAAGGCATACACATATATTAAAATTCCTCTCCCTCAGCACAATCATATCATCGATGAAAATGGTTGGTATTAAATACTTAGAAAAACATGATTTTTAAGCTATCCCTTTCAATCCCCGATCTTGTTCAAGGTTGCAAGGAAATCATGGGCATGGTGAATTGATCAATCTAACAACAAGGAATATGCACATATTAGAATAGTTTTCTTCTCAATAAAATTCCCATAGATATATTTATTACATAAACTCTTCACCAATGAAAATATAATGTAGAAAATATTTAGAAGGAAACAATTTGCACATGGAAAATAAAATATGAGAAACATAGAGGCTGACTATACCAAAGTGTTGCTTTCTCCTCGACGATGTTTAGAAAACATTAAAAATGTTAATGCACCTTCTCAGTGGGTCTTGTTTCTATTTTGCAAGTTGTCAATGATCAATTATAAGGAAAATTGATTTATGAGTTGATGATGGCACTCTAGAAAACAAGGGGCATTGCATCCTTGCTCCGGGGATGAAATCACTTTGTCAAGAGGTTGATCAAGAATTCTAATTGATGTCACTAGATGACAACAAAAAAAATGTAGCAAAACCTTCTTTAGAATTCCAAATGTAGAACCAATGATTGAAAATCAAAATTTTCATGAGAAATTGCATTCATTGTAGGGTGTGGGTGTTTTGCATTAATCTAGGGAGGAAAAAACTTGTGCTCACTGGTTATAATGGTCCCTAATAGCCTTAGACCTACAAAATACAATGAAAACCAATGAAGAATGCTCATCTATAGCCAAAATCTAAAGAGAGAGCTCATCCATGGTGAAAAAGAAGTGTAGAATGAAGGAATGGTTGCTCAACATTGACTTTATGAGGCTAAAACTTAGCATGCAAATGTAGTAATTGAGCGTAATGAATAGAAATATCATATGCCATATTACACACATCTAATCATTGGCTTGGAGACTCAAGGGGAAATTTTATGGGTTGGGATGGTAGGCAACACCTTGAGGTTAACGCTTTTACCGAAAGAGGCAAATCACTGCCTTGGGGGTTCAAGAGGCCAAATCGCTATCCTAGGAAGGTTGTTGGTCTCTAAGGTTAAATATTTACCCTTCCTTGGGTAAGTTTCTAGTTTGGAGAGCCACAAAACCTCCTAAGTCCACAATTGGTTTTTTCTTGGCCTTTTTAGTTTAAAATAACAACATTTTGATGCATTTCCATCACCCGGAATAGTAAATTTCGGACACCTCAAGAACTAAGGAGAAAATCATTGGCTTGAAGGTCAGTAAGCCTCCCATGTCAACAATGTAGCTTTTCTTGGTTAGATTGTTGTCTTGGAGAGCCAACAAGCCTCCAAGGACAGTTCTTTGGCCTTGCTTTCCTCAATCATTGACTAAAACCATATACAAATACTATTTGGGCTCAAACGTCTCTAGTTTAGGGGTATGTTGAACTATATACTATGTTGAACCATATACTATGTAGATTGGACCTCCCTTATGTAGATTGTTGAGTTTAGGGGTATGTTGAACTATTGCATGGCCCCTTCAAATCATTGACACCCATGGTGAGTCATCTAAACCTTTGCCTATTTCCACATGTCCTTGTGCCAAACTTAAGCAAATAATTTCCATAACTAAGGAATTAAACTCATCAAACATCCCCATCATGTGCTTAGTGTAAAAAAAAAACCAATATATTGCTTAACATAGCCTTAAAAACCCAATTAAATCAATGATGACAAACCCTATTGTTTTTTTGGCTTCGTAAACATGTTGCTACTCACTAAATGTCAAAAATTAGATTTGTTAGAAGCATGACATAGAGGAGATGTTAAGATTTCCAACCATTGGTCTCCATTCCACATTCTACTTGATTCCTTTCATAAAATGTGGAATGAAAAAACTTAGTTGATAAAAATTATGTTAACTGTGTTCTTGTACTTGTAAGGATCATAATCAAATTCTACTAGTGCCATTGCAATTGTAGACCCCATAAACATCAATCTAAACTCTTATGACATTCTAATATTCAATTCAACCAAATTGCAAAAATATATGCCAACAAGCCTTGGAGGTTAAAATTTGGCTCTCGCATGGAACATTGTTTTTCCAAATCTAATAACTTTGCACACAATAGTCATTTATGACACATGATTTTCTATCCACCTTACCAATGCATTCCAAAATATTACACAAGAAGCTTCTCTATCATGGTAAAGGTGGACTTGGACATGTTGTGAACTGACAGAGGAAAAATCCTTTGAAAGTCGTCACCATACTTTGAAACTTCATTGTGAGATATTTAATGTACAAAATATTATGAATAATCATGGACAAACCTTGAGACAGTGTCTCGGTGCTTAATATCGAATTTTCTCCCACATCAAGGCTCTCATACATCAATCCCTCCATGCTTACCATTTAACTTCTAGCATTAATTCAGTCAATATTTGGACATAAACTTGCAAGGAATTTATATGTGGCTTCACCTTGTTAAACACACCTTAATGTCATTGCTAAATGCCTACATACCCTAGCACATTGACAAGGTTATCAATGAATGAATGAGATTGTTGAGTGATTTGAGCAAGCATGCCCGATATGCAAACCCTATTCCCAGTGAGAGAGTATGGCGATGAGATGGGGCCCCTGCCCCCTCTAGATGAACACACATGGGCCTTCCAAGATATGGTGGTCTCATCTGTGAAATAATCGAAGTCCCAACCCACCCAATTCATCAAGAAACTGACAAAAAATCCCAAAGTTTCCCTCCCTCCCACCTCATCTAGGAGGAAGGTTTCAACTTTGGCCAATCAAGGGTTAATCAGAAAATTTACATGAATTTGGTGATATTCTAAGACAATTTCTATTTGGATAGAGAATAATTGGAAGCCTCTCATCAAAGGTTCAATATCCCATTATTTCTGTGGTTAAGGATTTTTTAATTTCCTCTTTGAAAACAAAGAAGACACAGATATAATATTCAGAAGTGGACCTTATTTCTTGGGTTCCATAGGAATGCATTTAAACAAATGGACACCATATTTCATCCTGGAGAAACCTTCACTGCTGGAATGATGGCACCTTTCGATTGATTGGAAACTCCATTGGTCGTTACATCGATCGAGCTGAGCCAAAGGAGAATATTTTCTATTGTGAAATAATTTGTGTTAAAGTTGACCTACAGAAAGGAATACCTGAAGTAATGGTAATATCCCTAGAAAATTGGTAGCACACCCACCAACTTGAATACAAGCAACTTCCATTCAAATGCAAGATATGTCATGAGTATCGACATTTTGTGAGAAACTGTAAGAAGCCAAATCCAATGCTAGCTGGCATCGGGAAAGAAGATTAATGGAAAGTAGTCTTTCAAAAGTTTGGAAATGATGGAAATAGGCCCCCCTCATCCTCATCCTAACCTTCAAATGATGGCTCAAAATCTCCCACAAAAGCTGCTAAAAACCCTCGAAAATCTGGGTCGTTTGCCTCCCAAAACAATTTTGTGTCCCTATCTTAGTTAGCGGACTTAGAGGTAGAAGGCATTCCATCTCAATGCAACATTAGGAAAAAAAAAAAGGAGCCACCTTCAGTCTAATATGTTCCTTAGTCACATGCGAAGAATCTAGTAAGCCAAAAGTAGAGAGAGGAAAAATGGGTGGTCTTCGAAATTTCGGGGTTGGAGGGGATTGATTCGCAATATCCTAGAATGGAAGATACCAAATCTTTCAAAGATATCGAAATCACCTTCTCAGAGGCACACTATAAATCAGAGATGGAAATTCTAGGTGAAGAAGGATAGGATGATCGAGCTTCAAAGGAGATCCAACTGCACAAATCTTGTAGACGATCATCCCAGAATGTCAGGGAAGAGCAAGAAAATGAGGAGATTCTCTTGGGATCACAACAAATACTGCCAATCATGGTTGGAATGAGCTTGAAGCACATAAAAAAACCAAGTGGAGGTGCAAAAAATAAAGTGGGTGCCAACTCCAATCCTATGAAATAATGATCTTGGTCTCCTAGAACTGTAGGGGTTTAGGCAACGTACCCAAGACCTTGGATGTCAAATATCTGGTCAAATATAAGAAACCTAATATACTCCTCATTCAGGAGACTAAGATGAGTTTCGAAGAAGTCTCAAAATAATGAAAAATATTTTAGCGCACCAGTAACCACATGGCCCTTGTTGCATGAGGAGCCTCTAATGCCCATTGCACTTTATGGGATGAGGATGAGATAAGTATGTAATTTCAACGTCATACCCAACATTGGATCTTTACTAGGATAAAACATAAGTGAAACAATATTTGTTATGCAATTTTCAATGTATATATGCTAAATAACCCTGGAGAGAAAATAAAGTGTTGGAATTCTCTTCTAAGTATAAGGAATTTAGACTACTCTAGCAATAGTATCATTGCAGGTGACCTTAATATCATTCATAATAGTGAAGAAAAAAGAGGGGGGATTTTTGGCAGAGACCCTTCCAAAGATTCATTGGAAGAGCTTATTCATGATTGAGACCTTCTAGATATCCCACCACAACCAATGGGTTTACTTGGACCAACATGCACATTGGATTTGGGCACATACCAGCAAGCCTAGACCATTTTTTAGTCCACATCAAAATGATTCCATTAAATCATACTTTCTCCCCCCACTTATCTCAGATCACAAGTCGATTTCCCTCCACCTTCAAGCCCTCCCAAACTACGTCCCTCTCCCTTTTCACTTTAATCCTCAATGGATCAAACATCAAGAAGTGATTGACTTGATCCAATCAACTTGGGATTCCTGGATTCCGGGCACACCAGTGTACATATGGGAACATAATATTATTATGTTCAAATAAGATCTGAGGAAATGGGACAAGGCTTGTCTTTCCTCCTTGGCCGAGGAGAAAAAAATCATCAAATGTACGTTGAATGAGCTACAAAAAAAGATCAGAGGTGTCTGAAGTAAACTCACAGATACAAAAAAATGAATTAGATCTCCAATGCAAATACCAACAAGCATTAAAAAGGGAAGAAGGGTACTGGAGGCTGAAATCCTGAAGCCTTTGCCTCAAAGCTGGTGATTAAAATACCAAATTCTTTCATAATCAAGCTAAACTTCGACAATCCAAAAATAATGTGCTAAAAATAACATAGGAGGATGGAACCACCATTAACGATTTTGAGGGGATTAAAGAGGTGTTGACGCTTGAATCCGTTAGGACTGAAACGAAAACCTCACGAGGATATAAATCTCCCTGCATTTTTATAGAGGTGGTACTCCTCTTTTATTTCAGATTTTCTTGGGACTCTAGGTCTTTAGAATATGGGACTTTTGCAGAAGTCCGTCGTGGTAATCAAAGAAATATAAAATAACCAGAAATAAAATGTTTTGTTTTTCTTTTAAAGAAAGTTCCCGAGAAAGGACCAGGAATCACACACTCCACACATTTAACAAAGTAGACAAAATTTCCTCACATCCATCATAGTTAAACTAAAGATTTTTGATCACATAAAAATAAAAATAAGATGATCCACATGTATAAGAGAACTTTAACAGAGTTAAAGTGAACATGGGAAAATCAAATAAATATAATGATAGATCAACCTCAAATACTTTATATTCAAAACTCAGGGTTACAAAGTACAATTGAGATTGTTCTCGAAGTAGCTCTCTTGAAATTTCTAAAAAATATATAGTCTGTTACATATTATTTGAAATTTAAAATGTGTTTGTCTTAAGGACTGAGATTGGGTCTCCCACTGACCATAAAGCAAATAAATACAAGAAATAAGCTCGTAGAAGGAGGATGGTGGGCGAAGGTAGAACAACAAGACCTGGAAAGAAGAAAATGAGAAGTTATCAGACTTAGGTTAAACCTTTCTAGTGAAATAGGTGGAATAACTGAATGAAGGAACTGATAAAGAAAGAAAGATGTGATCAACGTAAAATTACTATGATGGTATCTCTACTATCTTCACTTGCTTGTTGACGTCCTTTTATTGTCTTGATTAATGATTGCATGAACCATCTAAACTGTTTCTTGCCCCTCACTGGTCAATTTATCAATTGCTTTCTTAAACCATTCTTCAATATAATTTTTTATTGGTGCCATGTTGATCTCATGCCAGATTTTGATGTTGAACAACTCGCCCTCTAAGTTTCGTAAATCAATGGAAATACCGTGCAATGCTTCTTCAATGTCCTGATTTTTCACGGAGTCATCCACTGGCCAATTTTCTATGTCGTCCTCGTCATATTCAAGTATACCATAAAAATTTTCAACTGACAACCCTTTAAAAATCTCAACTTGTTCGTCAAATTGTTGCTTTGTTAGGAACAAAAAGTTGAGGATTAATTTGGGGTATTGGACTTCGTTAGTGCTTCTGACTAGATCTACCTCTGTGATCCTTTTCAATAGTCCTTCCCTCCTTGATATAGCTTGGCTACACGCTTGAACAATATTATTCAAGTTTTTTTATCTTTTCTTTTCAACACATGTTCAATTGTTTTATCCGACTTGGAGAGGGCATATCCTCCTCTCTTCTCCTTAGTTCTGTCATGTTGGAATTTGTTTTTCCAAAGGGTAGTACAACATGAAGGTAAAAAACTTCTTCATTCTTTAGGCCGGATTTCAAATACTCATGGAAGGCATGCGCCCTCGAGCCAAAAGAAACCATGTTTTTCAAAATTTCCCTTGCCTCTGTGATCAATGCCATTCTTTTCTTAATATTTATTTCCACATAGCTCCTGGCTGATGTAAGTAGGCTTGAAGATCCTTTCAATTTAGCAGTGGGTGTGGTGGGTCTGATTATTGTCAAAGGACTGGCAAGAAGTGGAAGAGGCTTTAAGGCGTATTCCAGTTCCTTGATCCTTTCTTTCAACTTTGTGTTTTCCACTTCAAGACCACCAATGGAGTCATCCATAGCATCCCATGTTGCTCTATGAATTTTAGAAATATGGGAAGGACACTTATCTCTTAGGTCACTTATCTCTTAGGTCAACCTATGAACGATATTTCCCTTTCTTATTATTCACATCACCTTTTTCAATAATCAATTTCTTAGATTCCCTGTCAAAGACAACGCTTTGAAACACAAATGACTCTTCTTCATTGAAGGTCTCATTCTCAATGGTTTCTAATGATGAATTATGATGGCCCATGTTTCCCAACTTATCAATGATGGGAAATTTTTTCTCGATATCCTCCTCAAGCTCCATGTCTTCAAGAGAGAAACTATTGATATCACTTTCCATGCGGTGGTCTTCTTCCTCTTGCACAACATTTTTCCTCTTCTTTCTTAGAGGAAGCTTGTGCGAACTCTTGATTTTTCCCGAAGGGGGATTATTTTCTCCTCCTCCACTGGAACTATTGTTGGCAACTTTCTTGGTTGGGTGGGCCACTGGTGTAGTACTCCGAGATGTGGTATTTTTAGGAGTAACAGTTGGGGACTGTGCACTCTTCTCGTTGGGACCCTTTCCTTTCTCCTTGTAAAACTTATTAGTACTAAGTACTATTTCCAAGTAACCAACATTGTGAGTAGGAGCGCCTAAGTTGTTATCTTCTTCTTCACTCAGAACAATATGAATAAATGAATTGTTGATCCTACTGCCAGCATATGTTCCACGAAAATTTCGTTAGGGTCAAACCCCTTTATCTTTTCAACATATTTTAGAATCACATTGTGGAAGTGGTTCGCAAACTCATCGATTTTGTTTATATTCCTGAATATAAAGTCTCCAATTTTCCAAGGCAAGGGTATGGATTGATTTTTCCATTTCTCATGGAAAAAGTGCAGCCATAAATTATAATGCCTTGCTACTTTCGTGAGAAACATATTATCATATATATGGCATGGAAGAAAAGAGGGATTTTCCTTGGAACCGAAAAATCCTGATGACATTATGATTTTTCATCTTCTCTAATGTCGCCTTTTTATCCAAGAATTTATTTGCCTAGTCAGATATTCTGGGGGTATCTTTACCAAACAATAATCCTTTGAAAACTTAAATGAAATCATTGTAAAATTCATAAAAATGTAAAGAAGCCTTGTGTCTCCACAATGCTTGGTACCAGAAGGTAACTGGATCAAGTTCACATTTCACCCTCTCATAGATAGAAAATTTTGGAAATTGACAGTAATATGTTATCGCAAACACCAAATAAGAATCCATGAAAAATTTCTTGTCCCTTTTGTACTGTGACAATTGGGAGGAGATTTTAATGGAAATCAGTTTTCCCCAATCGAAAATAGCTTGCTCTTTAACTGTAAAATGTAAAATATAAAGAATCATTCGAGAAATGGTGGCGGTGCTTTCTTGGTGTGTCAACCTAGTAAACAACCAACAAATTTCACGAAAGAGATTTTTAAACGAGTCGACCTGAATCCTGGTAATTTCTTCTGGGACGACTGAGGGATTCTCCAATAACTTAGGCAAGAGGTCCAGGCCGTTTTCATGCCTTTTTCGTAAATCCCTTCAATCCTCTCCTTTGAAGGTAAGTGTTGGCATAGGGAGCTTCAATATGTTATGAAATATTTGCGGTGAAAGAGAGATGGGGGAACGATCCCAGAGTTGTATGATTCGCTGAATCGGTACGCATTTCTCAATGCACCATGCAACTAGTTCCTCACAGTCGAAAACCTCAGGGACACACCCTGCACGAGCAAATTCAGATGTCCAGATCACTTTTTTTTTAGAAGAAGGGGATGGATAGTAATAATACACTCTGGACCACTGGAAGTTCCGGTCTTCACGCCCAAAAATATTTAAAGTATCACCGCAGAACTGTTGTCGAGTTGTCGATGCCATAGGTTGACAAGAGCGTTCCTTAAACTAGATAATATTTGAAATAAGTGTTTGAGAGAGAAAACAATAATATAATCTTCAGAAAATAGTGATTTAACGTGGTTTAATGAAAATCTCCTCGAGCCCTTCGCTTATTAATGACGATCTTTATGGAACCTGCATGATGAGTTATTAGCATTAAAACATACTAAGTGAATATTGGGAAAAGAACAAAAGTGGCGGGGATAGACGAGAGAAATTAGGATTTGGGAACTTTTGTGAACCCGCCAACCCGGGAACCCACAGTTGCAAATGATAGAAAATAAGCTAAGTGTTTGAGAGCGGTCGGTCGAACTTGGATACAGGAGGAATGAAATATTTAGGAGCTGGGTACCCACGATAAGTCTGACGGTCATAATGTAGATTGTGGATCTTTTGGTGCAAAATGGATATTGTGGAACTTGGAATATGAAAGCTTGAACCCGCAAAAACGATATTAAAAAAACTATTAAGTACATAATAACATAGCAGTCAGTCGGACTCATGATATGGGAATATGGATGGAGGTGAGGACCCACAAGTATGCCAACCCACCGATTTTGAAATGCGACTAAGTATAATAACAAGAAAGGTAGAAGAGATGGTCAAAAAGAGAAGCGGAGTGGGGGTAAGTATAGAAGAGGGAAAATAAATGGACAAAAGAAGTTGGGAAAATAGAAAAGGGGAGGGAAATTTCAGAAGTGGGAATTGATCTCAACAAGCGACTACCGATATTTACTATGCTTTCCTCTACTCATAGAGAGAAGATGCAGAGCCTTCAAGCATACACTCCATGCTTGAGCACATTCCAAATCTGGTTA
Organism: Picea engelmannii; assembly: GCA_009831015.1. Lineage (NCBI taxonomy): Eukaryota > Viridiplantae > Streptophyta > Pinopsida > Pinales > Pinaceae > Picea > Picea engelmannii. Next base: position 1,148,209 of record ML779109.1, on the reverse strand, counting down.
CAAGGGAAGAGAACTTATATCTCATGAAACTGATCTCTGAATCTGAAATATCACAAGCAATTTGGAGTCTTATACCTGATAAAGCACCCGATCCAAATGACTTCTCCATGTCCTTTTATTTCTTCTTTTGGGACACCATCAAATATTATCTAAAAAATATACTTTGATATTTCCACCATTCCTTAAGGATAGGAAGGAACACAAATTCCTCTTTCCTCTCTCTCATCCCCAAAGAAATAAATCCTACCTCCTTCTCTCAATTTCAAAAAATATCCATGTGCAACTCCTCCTATAAAATACTTACCAAAATCATAGCCACTCGCTTGAAAAATTCCTCCCAAAGCTTATCTCCCCAAACCAAGGTGACTTCATGCAGGATCAAAAAATTATGGACAATATAGTTCTTGTTCAAGAGGTGATCCACACAAGCTATCACGCCAAAGGCAAAGGTATGGTAGTTAAATTAGATATGGAAAATGATTTTGAACGTGTCAGACACTCTTTTCTATTTTAGGTTGTGGAACACTTTGGATTTAGCCCAAATTTCATAAGATGGATCTCAGCCTGTATCAACAACCCATGGATCAACCCCTTGGTAAACGACAAACATTCAACTTTCTTTCAAGCTAGTATAGGCCTTCGCCAAGGATTACCTCTCTTACCTCTTTTGTTCATCGTTGTAGATGAAGCACTCAATAAAAAGTTAGAGCAAGAGGGTGATATTGGGAATCTCCCCGGGATATTGCGAATCTCCCCGGTGATAATATGAACCACTCACAATTTGCAGACGATACACTTTTTTGGGGGGCGCTTCAACAACCATTTCTTCCTGGTTTAAATGCATCTTGGATTCTTTCCTCGATTCCTCAGAAGAAGAAGTTAACAATTGAAAGTGCCAAGTCTTTGGCTGGAATGCTTCACCTCGGACTTTGAGAGTCATAGCTCAAGTTTTCCAGTTCTCTATAGCTGAAAATTGGTCCTCCTTCAAGTATTTAGGTATCCCAATATTCCTCAAATCGTCCTATTCATAGGGTTGACAACAAATCCTAGAAAAAATCAGCAATAGACTAACCCACTGGGGCACTCAATTGCTAAATCCAGCGGCCCGAGTAATTTTAATCAAAGTTTTCTTATCAACGATACAAATATACCAAATCTCGACACTTCTTTTCCCTAAGTGCATCACCAACCAAATGGCCAAAAGAATACAAACCTTCCTTTGGCAAGGAGGGAAAACAACCCAAAAACAATTCCATTTGGTCAAATGGAACCAAGTAACTAGCGACAAAAATCACGGAGGTTTAGGCATTAGGGAACCTGTAATGTCCCCAACTTTCCTGGTCGGGCCATGTCACACAATCCTTCCAAATTCAACTCTAATACTATAATGTAATGTTACCCAACTTATTGTTAAGTAGTGATACATTAAAAATTCTAGTGCGCAATTAACATTAAACTGCGTAGAAACACTTGAGAAAATGTGTGCAAGCCAAACTGGTTCGCGTCACACCACACTCCTTCATGATTAAATAGATTATAGCAACATAAGTACACAAAATAAAACTGTACGCACCAACATGTTGATCACACAAACATTACTGTGCATATAACCCACTCTGAACATGTGAACACTACTACGTACATACTACTACAGAGCACTCAAATACCACCATGCGCATAACCATATCCATTTCCCTGGCAAGTCCTGCTTTCCCTGCATGCGCAGACTACTTCCTACCCACACAACAAATCCATGCATTTGGGCATGCATACCACTTTATACGTGCATGGTATTCCTAGCCTCACTCACGAAGCTCTTGACCATTTATCATGATTATCTTAACATAAATTGCTTATCAACTAATGTACGCAACATGTAAAACTATTAAACTGAATAGCCACATTATACTTATATGAATAAACAACATTAAACAAAATAACAACCATTATTCATATGCATTATCATACAAGAGGTAGACCATAACCAATGTAAGTAAATGAACATGCAGTAAATAGACAAGTACACAATAACAATTATCTTTTAGAAAAGACACCAACTATGTACATGAATCAAACATTCCTCCCAACCATAGACTTTGTTGCTCATAATATTTCAACAACATGTCATCCCTGAGCTGGGGCTTAAACTCTACCAGAGAAAAGAAATTCTAGTGCCAATCTATGATCTAACAATCAATGAAAATTTTCAGTCCAAGGTGCCAACTGATGCATCTAGTCTACAACCCCTCATTCCCCACATCCATGTCCCACCCTAGGAAGTGTGTTTCTTCTTTTCTCAACAGTCCTTCGGCTAACCCACTTCCCTTCCAGGGCTTCAACAACAATCCAAACCAGGAAGTACGAGAGCATTGCAATTAATGCCTAGTGCAATAAGGAACAATTCCCAACCGATATCTCACTTGGACAGATTACTCATGGGCATGAAAACTTTCCTTTTGGACAAACTACGGGCCTGCCAACCTACTTCTTCGACAACCTACAGGCCTGACAACCCACTTCTTCAATCATCCAAGCTTTTTCCAAGCACAGGGTTAATCCATTATCATAATTACAACACCACAATTCCTTACAAGATTCTTCGTGCATATAAGGTAATAATCATATTTTCCATACAGTCTGACCCCCTTCTGTTCATGAGATCCTGAAACATGAATAATCATTCCCCGAATAATCATCATAATACCCAAAACACACTAAGGGAAACAATATATATTGCATGCCTTCAACTGGACACTTGTCACCTTCAGAGCTAACCTTAGCCACTTGGTGACACGTTCCCATCCCTTGGGAACTTACTTAGGATAAATAATATATCTGTAAATTACACTTTTCAGAATATTATTAAAATATTCCCCCCTTTTCCATTTTTCGGTGGAGTTCAACCCCCCATCCATTTTTGTCTGGTTTGTTTGCGTGCAACGATGTTATTTTATTATTAACTTGAGTGTGATACACTTTACATGAATAGATGCACTGACCTATTTGTGTCCCAGCTTACCAGCCCAATAGTCACATAGGATCTCCAGCCTCAAAACACACACACACACACACACACACACACACATATTACAATGATTCCCACACACTTTCTTGAGTGCATGCAACACTATGAAATATGTGCACCCTTCTTTGACGCATGATCCACACACACTAGCTCAGGTACGCGCAACACTATTGAATGTTCACACCTTTTTCTTTGATAACAATCCTTGTGCACTACTCAAGTGTGCACAATAACAAAATGACTCACTAGCCTATATGTTCATTACATTTACACTTGTTGCCAATGACTCACCAACCTATATGGTTCATTACATCGTGCACACAAAACCAAAACAATTCACCAACCTATAAGTGAAACTACAAATGGGGTTTGGATTAGGGATATTAGATTCCCCTCCCCTTATTTATGCATTGTCCTCAGTGCATTATATACACATATACATACAAAACTTCAAAAATTTTCAAAATGATGAGGATACTCTACTCGCATAACATCCTCACGCTCCCAAGTTGCATCCTCGGAACCATACCACGTCCATTGGACCTTTACCAACTCCATGACTTGATTCCATAGCTACTTGACTTTCTGGTCCAATATGAAAACCGTTCGAACTCGAAAATAACCTTCTGGATCCACCTGAATCACATTCTAGTCAATGACATGATTAGTATCAGGTACATACTTTTTAAGCAATGACAGATGGAAAACATTATGAATACACAAGGATGCAGGAAATGCAAGAATACAAGTGATAAGAAAAATCCACTCTAGGATTTCAAATGGACCACAATAGGGCGCTTCTAACTTAGAACACTTTCCCAACTTCAGGTAACTATGTCTGGCCTTCACTTTCAAAAACATGTGATCACCCACTTTAAACTCTCTGTGGGTTATGCCTTTATCTACGTACTTTTCTTCCTGTCTTGGGAAACTCTTAAATTCTACCTTATCTTCACCATCTTCTCTTCCATTTCCCGGAGTAGATATGGCCCAACTACTGTGCGGTCTGTTGGGTTATCCCAAATCATAGGTGTGTTGCACCTTCTACCATAAAATGCTTCAAATGGACTCATATTTAAACATTCTTGATATCCATTTTTGTAAGCAAACTCTACCAAATGAAAATAGTATTTCCATCTTGATGGCTTATCCATCACATGCATCCTTAGCCTATCTTCTATTACCTAATTTTTCCTCTTTGTTTATCCATCTGTCTCAGGGTGATATGTTGTGCTAAAGTTCAGACTTGTCCCAATTCCTTTGAATAATCCCTTCCAAAAATTTGAAGTGAACTTGGGATCTCTATTAGACATAATTACGTTAGGCATATCATGCAATTTATAAATTTATCACATGTATATCTCAACAATGTTGGCTGCCTTGTGTGCTTAATTCACCGGAATAAAATGGGAAACTTTAGTAAGCTTTTCCACCACCACCATAATAGAATCATGTTGCTTGACAGTCCTAGGAAAATTAATTATGAAGTCCATGGTCACAACTTCCCACTTCCAATCAGGAATAGGAAAAGGATGCAACAAACCAACTGCATGTATATGTCCAACCTTGACCTTATGACATTCGAGACACCTAGCAATAAAATCAACAACCTCTTTTTTCATACTTGGCCAAAAGTATTGCTTCTTGACCGCGAAAATTGTCTTCTAATAATCTAGATGTCCCACATAAGGAACCTTAAGCATCTCTGACAATATCAGGCTTTTCAACTCTTGATCATTTGGCACATAGACTTGGCGCCTATACATGAGGATCCCATCCTCTATCAACTCATAACCTTCAAACTTCTACTGCGACATACCTTGTTGTAAAGTCGCCTTTATGTCCACATAGCGCATATTTGATTTGGAAACTTATTAAATTATGTCACACAAATATGTTTGGTACATGCTAATGGCTACAACATGCATCTCATGCACCCTCCTACTGAGTACATCAACCACCTTGTTCTCCTTTCCTCTGATATGATTTATGTCAAAGTCATACTCACTGAGAAACTCTAACCATCTGCTTTGTCTGGAATTTAAACTTGGTTGTCAAAACAAATATTTTATACCACAATGGTCTGTTCTCAGCTCAAATATTTTACCCATGAGATAATGCCGCCACATCTTCAAGGCATGCACTATGGATTCGAATTCTAAATCATGAGTAGCATAGATCCTTTCATGCTTTTTCAACTTCGTTGATTCGTAGCATACCACATGTCCATTCTAACTCAGGACTCCACCGAGTCCTTCCTTGCATGCATCCATGCACACAACGAAGTCTGCATTAAGATCATCAATTCTCAAAATTGGCACACTTGTCAACAAACTCTTCAAGTGATGAAAATTCCTTGCACAATCCGAAGTCCACTCAAATCACACACCTTTCTTCTATAAGGATGTGATTAGATGCACGATATTTGAGAGTGCTTCAATAAACCTTTTGTAGTACCCTTCTAGTCCCATAAAGGATCTCACTTCTGCGACATTTCTTGGTGTTGGCCATTCCTTAATGGTTTTTTTCTTTGCCGAGTCCACAACTATTCCTTCCTTTGAAATAATATGACCCAAGTAATGAATCTATTGCTGATCAAATGAACACTTTCTCAACTTTGCATAAATCTGATGTTCCCTTAATACCTGCAACACCATCCTCAAGTGTTATTCGTTCTCTTCTTCATACTTTGAGTAAATAATAATGTCAAACAAAATATGACGACAAAATTATCTAAATAACTTCTAAAAACTCCATTCATTAAGCACATGAAGACAACTGTTTCATTTGACAACCCAAATGGCACCACTGTAAACTCATAATGACCATACCTTGTTCTGAAGGAAGTCTTATTGATGTCTTCCTCCTTTATTCTCACCTGGTGATATCCATATTTGAGATCAATCTTGGAAAATATCTTTACGCTCCTTAGCTGATCAAACTACGCTCCTTGGAAAAGGATACTTGTTCTTCACTATTACCTTGTTCAACTGCCTAAAGTCAATACAAAGTATCATCATACCATCCTTCTTTTTCATGAACAAAACTGGCGCACCCCAAGGAGACACACTTGGACATATATAACCTTTCTTCAGAATCTCTTCAATTTGCATATGCAATTCCTTCAATTCCATGCATACTCATCCTATAAGGAGTCTTGGATACATGTGCTACTCCTGAAATCAAATTTATAGAGAAATCGATACCTTTTTTTTGAAGGAAATCCCGATATCTCTTTAAAGAGATCCTCATACTCTTTCAATACTATGCAATCTTCCACACTTGGCATTTTATACTTAGGTTCCTCTTCCATGTGTGCTGAAATTACTTGACATCCTTTCCTGTAACTTTTCTTCAATTACAAGGCTGAAATTTCTCTGAAAGTCACAACTCTTGGAATTCCTTGAATTCTCAAATTTCCATGCTCATCCAGGAAAGTAAATACCTTATTGTAATAGTCCAGGACAACATGGTGTTGGTCCAACCAATCCATGCCAATTAGGAAATCATATGAGCCCGAGGGTATGATATTCAAATCAACTTTTTTGCACGATGCATTCATTTCCATTGGACATGCCTTGACCATCTCATTAATTTTCCTTTTCACCCCTGTAGCTAACTGCACCAACCAAGGTTTTCCAAGTTTGTTTCTCAACAATTGGAATATTTCCACCAGTTTAGGATCTAGGTAACTATGACTAGCTCATGAGTCAATTAAATAGCAATAGGTTGATCATTAATCTTACCTTCCACCTTGATCATGTGCGCTTGAAAATCAACTTGCTTGTTATCCAGCGTTGCGTAAATTCTAGGTAAACTTCTACCCATGTTTTCAAGTATCGTAGCTTGTCGTACACTGTACACAGTCCTTGCTTTTTCACCTCTTTGAGGGAAATCTATAAACAAATGATTTCTGTCGCAACCCCAAAATGTCATTGGATGCTATCTTAGCTTGGTTCCCATTGCCTCAGTTATTCATGGCTCTTTGGAAATTGGTTGTCCTTGCCCAGTATTTTTGAAAAATGGGGGTCTAGTCCCCTTCTTCCTATGTTCCACCTTGCTTTTCATCTTGTCTTCCCAACCCTTTTGGAAAGTTGATCTTCCCCTTTGTTGATCATAGAGACATTTATATCTCCTTATTGTTTCTTCCAATGTCTTTGGATCATCATATTGTATCTTATCGCTAAATAATGATGGCATCCCACTCAGGTACCTTTGAATCTTCACTTGTTCATCCTTGATAAAAGGAACATATTTTAGCATCTATCAAAATCTCATTTTGTACTCGTCTATGGTCATAATCCCAAGCTTGAGTTCAAATAACACCTTCATTTTCATATCATAGTAGCGCTTGGTTAAATATTTCTTTTAAAAATATCACTTGGATTCCCTCCAAGTAACCTTATTCTCATCAATGTGCCACACTTGCACATATTGATCCCACCACATCGATGCTTTCCCCTTGAGATGATAAATGGTAATTCGTCCTTCTGCTTGTGAGGAGTAATTATGTAGCTGAAAGTATTTCGTCATACCCAACAACGAAGTCTCCGCATCCTCATCCTTTTTATGCTCACCATCAAAGGTAGGCGGCTTGATCTTATTCATTTCTCCTTGTAGATCATCCACCCCAGTCCTTCTCTTATACTTTTTGATAGGAGATGGACTTGAGATGCCTCATGATTTCTTGAACGAATGCTTTGGTGAGTGAAATCATTGCTTACCAACACTTCTTTCTTCTCTTCTTTTCTCATCATGAGACTTACGACTTCTTGATCTACTTGACTTTGTCTCCTTATCTAGTTTCTTTTCTATTTTGTCCAAGCTTTGCATCAATTTGACATTGAAGTCATCTTGCTACTCTTTGGCTCTCATAATCCTCTCCTTATTAGCCTTATAGATTTGGACATATTTTTGCAATCCTTTTATGGTTTCTACCAAGTTCATGTGCCCCTCCTTGGATTATGTACCATCAATACCCAAACCAACATACAGATCTCCAAATTCATCATCAGTACTTTAAGTCCTTTGTGCATCTTCCATGCTTTTGACCTTCTGTGCTTATTTTGTTTTTCTCTAATTGAAACTAATTCTGCAAAATGTGTAGGAAATTAAGATTTGTTAGATGATTTCATGCAACAACTACATGAAAACTTTGCACCATTTGTTAGAATCCTTTCTTCAAATTTCTTGAATGATATAACATCCCAAATTCTAGTGTGCACACTTGTGCATCACTATTTTTGTGTGCATCACAACTCTATACCACACACCGATGGTTTTTCATGAAACTAAACTATGCACTGCACAACACCAGTACTTAACACACATCTATTTCATGTTGATATATGGCCCATACAAGTCCAGTGTTGAACCAATTTTCTCTAATACCCGAATGTAACGTCCCTAGCCTTTCTGACCAGCCCACATCACACAATCCTTCCAACTTCAACTCTGATACTATAATGTAAGGTTACCCAACTTACTGTTGAGAAACGATACATTAAAAATTCTAGTGTGCAATTAACATTAAACTACGCAGAAACACTTGAGAAAATGCATGCAACCCAAACTGGTTCACACTGCAACACACTCCTTCCTGAATAAATAGATTATAACAATGGAAGTACACAAAATAAAAATATATGCACCAACATCTTGATCACACCAACATTACTATGCATATAACCCACTCTAACTATGTGAACACTACTGCGCACATACTAATACAGAGCACCCGGATACCATCATGCGCATAACCATATCCATTTCCTTGGTAGGTCCTTCTTTCCTTGTGTGCGCAAACTTCTTCCTACACACAAAAAAAATCGATTCACTTGGGCACACATACCACTTTCCACGTGCACGGTACTCCTAGCCTCACTCAAGAAGCTCTTGACCATTTATCAGGATAATCTTAACATAAATTACTTATCAACTAACATCCACAACATGTACAACAATTAAACTGAATAAACACATTATACTTACATGAATAAACAACATTAAAAAGAATAACAACCATTATTCATATGCATTATCATACAAGAGATGGCCCATAAACAATGCAAGTAAATGAACACACAATAAATAGACAAGTACATAATAACACTTGTCTTTCAGAAAAAAGTTACCAACTGCGCACATGACTTAGACGTTCCTCCTAGCCATAGACTTTGTTGCTCATAATCTTTCAGAAATAGGTCACCCCCGAGATGGGGCTCAAACTCCACTAGGGAAAAAGAACTTATAGTGCCAATCTATGGTATAACAATCAACACAATTTCTCAGTCCAAGGTTCCGACTGCTGCATCTAGTCTACAACCCCTCATTCCCCACATTCCTGTCTCACCTCAGGAAGTGTGCCCCTTCTCTGCTCAATAGTCCTTCGACTACGCCACTTCCCTTCTAGGGCTTCAACAAGAGGCTGGATCAGGAAGTCTCATAACACTGTAACTAATGCCTAGTGCACTAGGGAATATTTCCTAGCCAATCTCTCACCTGGAGAGATTTCTCACAGGCCTAAAAAATCACCTCTTGGACAAACTATGGGCCTGAAAACCTGCTTCTTTGACAACATACAGGCCAAACAACCCACTTCTTCAATCGTCCAAGATTTTCCCAAGCACATGGTTAAGCCATTATCATAATCACAACACCACAATTCCTTACAAGATTCTCCATGCAGATAAGGTAATAATCAGATTTTCCATACAGTCTGACCCCCCTTCTTCTCATGAGAGCCTGAAACATGAATAATCATTGCGTCCCGACTTACCAACCCAATAGTCATGCATGCTCCCCGGTCTCAAAGCATATATATATATATATATATATATATATATTACAAGCATTCCCACACACTTTCTTGAGTGTGCACATTAATTTGAAATATGTGCACCCTTTCTCGATGCGCAATCCACACACACTAGCTCAGGTACGCGCAACGCTATGAAATGTGTGCACCTTTTTCTTTGATAACTATCCTTGCACACTACTCAGGTGCTCGAAAAACCAAAATGAGTCACCAACCTTTATGTTCATTACATTTACACTTGTTGTCAATGACTCACCAGCTTATATGCGCAACTACAAATGGGGTTCGGATTAGGGACATTACAGAACCAACTCTCATGAACTCAACAATAGGAATTAAATTGCTTTGGCGATTAATTATCGGGAAACCCACTTGGTGGAAGCAATATATTTGGAAAAAATACTTCTAAGGAAACAGGCTCAAAAGCATTGATCTGCAATTCAAATTGGAAATAGGTTCTCCTATATTCAAGCTTCTACTTGGTGATAGACCTTTAATCCATGCCAAGATGAATTGGATTCTAGGGAATGGGCACATAATCAATTTATGATATGATCAAATAATGGAAGTAGAGAGACGCCCCCTGATTGTGCCACTTCTCCCTCTTCGCCCATGCATGACGAAACAAAGCATCCTTTCCCTCTCATATCTCTCTGTATGGACAAGTGATGGCTTATGGGACAACTAGAAGAAGGTTTCTCCCTCAGAACATTTATCTCCTCTCTTCATTCCTTTTCTTCAATCGCTCTAGGGATGCGCCCCCAAAAATTGATTTACCATCGACTCGAGAGGATGGGGAAACACATAGTATACAATAAAAAGAGGATATCAACACCTTGCTAGTGCAGAGCTTCAAGATCCTCTACCAATCTTGTGGAATCATATCTAGCACACTAATGGCATGTCAAAGATAAACTTTTTTTGTTGGCTCTTGGCCCATAAAAAAATACTCACCTCCTAAAATCTGTATAAAAGAGGAATTAATGGTCCATCTTGGTGCGTGCTATGCCAAAATGCTAAGTAAATCATCGACCACATGTTTCTTCTTGAGTGTCAATACACCAAGGATTTCTGGAGACTCACCTTAGGGGATCTTTCATAGAGGTTGTGTTGGCCTACCTTTGTCATTGATTTCTTTTCTCGATGGGGAATTGACTACCTCAGGAGCTTCACCAATAAACTCATCTTCAAGTTGTTCCGGGTTTCCTTCCCCAAGTACATATGCTAGAACGTGTGGTTAGCCTGAAGCAAAAGAATATTCAGGGGAGAAACCACTAGTGCAAAACAAACAACGATGAGAGCATGTGCTACCTTATTAGAATACATGAAATCCCAAGTGCATTGGAAAAGGCACATTGTTGACATGCATGAGGCCACTTGGATGCTCATTTTCTAGGTGACAACAAGCCTTCATCCTATTGTCAAACCTTTAATTTGTGTGCTGAAATGGGTCATACGCTTATCAAAGGAAGCTTTCCAAAAATGGAAATTGAAACAATAGGATCACATTCTTTTCTTTGATGGAGCTTCACGAAGCAACCCATAGGCAACATGTGTGGGGGGGATAATCAATCATCCCGAAGGTCATATCATAATTAAATATGTATGGGGTCTTTTTACCATGACTAATAATGAAGTGAAATCCTTCGCTCTTTTTGAAGGCATCGAGATGGCTTTGTGCTCTATTGAATGGAATTTGAAGATTAACATATGTGGAGATTAAATGATCCTAATAAGCGCTATTGTAGAAAAAAACATAATAGGGGACAACATTTGTATGGGAATTCTCCCATGGATCCTGGATCTTCTTCACCAATTTGAAATTTACTCTTTGTTCCACATCAAGAGGGACCTAAACATGATCACAAATAAACAAGATAAGGAAGGATTGATCCTAATAAAAGGTGAAATTAAGCTCAATGGGGACTTGAAACCCCTCCCTATTCCTTAATTGTTATAATGATGATCAAATTCAAAATTGGGATTAGGTGGTCTTGTGTTATTAAATTTTCCATTACCCAAGGATGAAAATGTGATCTCCCTATTCAATATTGTGCATGTGGCAAAGGTTCATCACACTTCAGTGCAATGGACAAGGTTCATGTCTACATTCGGCTCTGCAACCCCAACCATACCTTGTTTGAAGGTGTCATTTCCCTCGCGACGAGAAAAAATTGGCTCACCTCTCTTCTATGGTAGGTATTCAATATTTTTCATGCAGTGGTATTTTATACCTTAGTTCCTCTAGTTTTTTAGATAAAGAAAGATCTATCATAAGCAATATGGGAATTCACCCTCCCCTTGGCCTCTTGGACCAATATACTAGAACCCCCCAAAATTCTCTTGGGATATTCATCCCTCGATTGATTAAACCCACTGAAATAATTTATCCTCTCATCCAATTTCTTCCCGACATTGCTTCCTCCATCTAGGCTCAACATTTATCATCCTCTCTGGAATATGCTTTGTCCTACCTTACCCAAAACCATCGTCTATTTTTCCTTGTTATTCTCGCATTTTGGTGTCAATTTGGTGGTGGGAATCCTTGCAACATTTACAAGATCATAGACCTTTCCTCTCTCCTCTCTCTTAACAATTACATTGATCCAATTCATTCCTCAGCCCACTCTTGGCCTTAATACCAATCCATTACCTATGAATTTAGTTCAAGGTTGTGTTGGAATATAGTGTGGGATGACAACACAGAGAAATTATCCCTTCCCAACAACGCTTATTTCAGGGTTATTTTAGAGCATTGGAACTTCATCTAATTCAAAGTAATTACTAGGGGGGGAATCCTTGATAGGATCTTGTGAAGTCCCAAAATTTGGGGTTGTATATTCAAAACTGAGGCCCTTTTGACCACAATGGACCCATCCTCGTCTGACATCAAGAGAATCCTGCAAAGGCATGAGGATATGGCAGAGGGAAACAAATTAAGCTACACTCAAGTTGACAATAAGGTGAATGGACATGAGCAAATAATTTTGGCATTGCTCCATCGTGTGGAAGTCTTGGAACAAGAAAGAGAAAATACAACTAATTTAGAGCAAGTTATAGGAACACTCATTCAATATGTGGATGGTTTGGAGCACAAATGTCATCAATTAAAATCTGCTTCCCTACCACAACATTCAAATTCAGGATCCAATGTTTAGCAAACAATATAAAAACCATCAGAGGACCAAGATGAGACACCGAGAGATAGAGACTTAGCACCAATGGAGATTTAATATCCGTAACCTAGCCATGGTGAAATCCAGGCAACACCTTATAATGAATCTGCAATATAATCATGTACTTTCATTGCATTTTGTTATTAGGATAATTTATTAAAGTTTACAATAGTAAGATTGCTCGAATGAATGTGGAGATAATTAGTTTTTTTGATATTATCTTCATAGCATCAGACTCATCCTATATAGAGCCGAATTTTGTATCTATTTTCTGTTTAGTTTTGCTTCGGTGCGACCTTCTTTATATATAAAATCCACTTTAGTTTATTTAAAAAAATGCCTACATACATTATTGACATCTCCTTCATATGTCCAATTTATTTAATGAGTGCATATTCATGTTGGTGATTATCATTCCACATATTTCTTCAATGATTAACTTGACTCACTTCTCAATGTGATTATTTTGCATCTCACCTTATATGATTGTATTCATTGCTCATTAGTTCCAAAGTGAGAAGCGTTATTCTCCATGCCAATATTACGAGAATGTTGCTTAGGAATCCTGTATACATATTGATCAAGTTTCCTTGATCAATGTTCTATGTGGTCTAGTAGTACCTAGTGTATTTTTGTACATGCTCTATACTTAACCATTTTTCGCAAATGCGGGTTGTGGGAAGGTCTTCCCTTATCTCTACAAACCTGCAAGCTCCCATACTTAGTCAATTTTCACTTCATGTGATCCCTCTTTACCCTATACCCGCATTAATTTCCCTATGTCTTATATACTTATCCATTTTCTTTATTTGCGGGAGTCTTTTTGTGAGGAAAAGGTCATTGCAAAAACTCTCGCAACTCACAACCTACATTTTTGCATCCTACAAAATGAACCCTCATTTCCATGTCACTAAAAAAGAACATGCACTTACACTTAGTTTATTTTATAATTACGGATGCGGGAGACCCCCCTTCACCTGATCACTTGACCTTCCGCAACCCACAACCTGCATTTCTGCATTATCCAAAATGACCTCCACATTACTCATTATGAACTTTTCATGCTTAGCTTATTTTCATGGATCTCGACGTGTAAGCACCACTTTTGAGATCATTTTTAACTCCATTTCTACATCATACGTCACACATTTGGATTAATATCATTATTTATGTGACGTTATTTTCATGAAAGCTCCACTATAAATTCAAATTTCAGCAACAATTAACATTAATGAGTTGAATGTCTCGCCATATGATATTACGGTAAATTTGTGGTCAATTTAGTAATGTTTCTTGTAACAAAACCATCAATTTCACTTTGCATCACATAAAGATTATTTCATGGGTATGAAGTATATAATATTGATATTCATGTCTATCTGTAAAAAGGTATTGGAATGTGTAGTGATGCGAAGTGAAGGACCTAAGCCATAATTCCGTCAGTTGATTAGCTTTGTTCAAGGGTTGATGAGGAATAAGGGTTTATGAGGCAGTGTTAATGTGATGATCGGAAAGACATGAATAGAGACCTATGAATATGCATCCTATGAATGAATATGGAGAAGCTCTGGTCACTGAATGAACCTTTAGTCAATGATAGAACCTATAGTCGGTGCCAAGTATTTATTGCCAATCTATCTTAGCCAATCAGAGACGCCCGAAGGTAATGTTTCTCGGTACGAGATATTACTTCAACAAGACCACCACTTATTCACTAAATTGATCTAAACAAATAATGTCAAATAAGAGAAAAGAGCCATATTGCAAAGATAGAATAAGAACCATTGGACATGAAGACCATGATTTTTAGTGGTCTGAGGCTTACAAGTGGTATTCAGGACTCTCACCTTAGGAAAGAAGCTCGAAGAAATTTTGGACATATGGAATAACACAGACTGAATGTATGCCCAAGGTTTTTGACTTCAAGGAGTTAATTTTATGGTGCACAACCCAGTTCAACACTAAGCAGAGGATAATTTAGTTGGAAGAAAAGACATCGGTCTCTCTCATGCTGACTATTTTTAGGAAAATGCCGTGACTTACAACACCTAATAAGAAACTCAATGGTTTTGAAGCGGATAGATTTCTCAAATTCCATGATGGAGGAGCATAACTTTTAAAGATATTTCTCACAAAGACACTCAATGAATCTAAAGGTTTTTCTTAGATTGAGATATTCTTACTCAAATATCCATAGAAGGAATTTGCATGGTTTTTTGCCAGAATTGTTGGCCGAGATTCTACAGTTGTTGCTCCAAAGTATGTTCTTTATGTTTTACATTACTCTGTCCATGAAAATTCCATTTTTGATTGGGCACATGCTATTTCAAATGAAGTATGTTTTCAATTGGGAAATTTCCACAAAACAAATAAGTTTTATACGACTTCTTATTTGATTTATGCCATAGTCTACTGCCATGTATTCAAAGACTTACCCCGATCAATAAATGTGAATTATAATAAGGATCCAGTAAATATTTGGTATCCAACACTTTGGAGACATAAGTCCCCTTACCATTTTTACCAAGTGTAGAGTGATTTTCTATCCGCATTCAAGAAGATGATTCATGGTTCTTCTACACAAAGATTGTCAGGAGAAGCTACAATTTGTTTTCACTAGAAAGGGAGTTTTTTAAATTCGAGATGAATTGAGCCATATCAAATCATATGGGTTTGAAGGAAAACCCTTTTTACTCCCTTACTATGTTTGTGACAATTTATTTATAGATGAGGTATTCACACACTATAGATCTTGGGTTCACTTTTTCAATGAAAAAGGAAAAAGTAGTTCATTCCATTACCCATAAAAGTTGGAGAGATTATTGCTAAAAGTATCTCTCACATGGATGAACTTGTTGTTTATTTTGATTCCTTTAAAATGGGAGAAATCCACAAATTTGAGGGCTTTGACCTTGATGTTCTATTCAAAGCTCATATGTTTTCCATTGGTTATGGAACATATTTTACTAAGTTAGTACAATTGGATGAAGGAGGAGGGGATAACCAAGACCCTTAAAGAAATTTGCCTGAAAATCACCAATTACTCCTACAAGATGATATTGACACTTTGGTCAGTACTAATGATCAATAGAGACAAAGAGGGAGAACTGCAAGAAATAGTAACCCAAGCTCACCCCATATTCCTCAAAACATTTCTTTAATAACACAGAGCAAAACTCATGGTAATAAGGAGAACAAAAGAAATCCCTTGCTTGAATTTTTGGTGATGGAGGAGACAAGCATCCTCCTAAAAAGGCTATTGAAAAATCACATACAGTCTAGAGAAGTACAAAAAGAAAAAGGGAATTTGTTGAAAAAGCGAATCAGGAGGTTCGAGAGTGTGAAGTCATTTCTCAAGAAATGGAGATCGATGATATGGCTAGAGTGATCGATCAGGTAGAACAACAATTGATTGAAATAAAAACAATAACCGAAGAATTGGCTTGTGAAGAGCCAGTATTTTTTGAAGAAAAATACGTTACCTTGCACCATGCTGCATTAACACAAGTTCCAAGAAATTGCAAATTGAAAAGGTCAACATGAAGAATAAAAAAGTTGCAGAAAAATAGAACTCTGAAATTGATATAGTAGGAGTGAAACCCTATAAAATTGTATAATTTCATCAGGTTAGAGGGGATGCCCTAAAATATTCAATTAGTGAACACGAGAAGGAGAACTTAATATTGAAGAAAATAATAAAATATTTAAAATATGCTCTATTGCCTAAACCCTTGTTTGTTAAACCAATATCTAGTATTAGAATGATTGACATTTTTGAGGATGCACCATAATCAAGTTCAAGACTAAAAGGGGCTTCAATTTTATTGACAACCATTAGGAAATATGTTGGAGTTAATAAAGAAGAGGGTTACTTTCATCCTTTATGATTGGTAATTGGCTATTGGTTCAACTAGTATCTCTACAAGGATTTTAAATCTTAAAGAATATCTCCAAAAGGATTTAGAAAATGATGAACATTTATTTAAGGAAGTTGTCAACACTTTTAGTGCTAGAATTTCAAGAATGAATGATATCCACCAGAGAGAACAAAATATTCCATCAAAGGCTCGACTCAAGCAAATAAATGCATGTTGGTCAAGGAGAATCAAATGTTTGCGAGAGATTATTGTTGAGTGTGATGTTATCAATTAAAAAATAAGTGACTTGCTTTTCAAACTTGCTAATGTAACTAAGGAGTTGGAGGGTCCACATTTAATAATGGATTCTATATTTCTTACAAAGGATCGATTGCAAGAACATCTAGAACCTCTTAAAATTTCATGGGTCTATGAGTTTAACAACCTAACTAAATTTTCGCAAGAGGAAGTTGAAAAGTGGTTAGTCCATTATGTAACCAAGATTGAACTTGATGAAGAAGATATAATTCATTGGTTAGGTTTTGAATTAAAGGATATTGAAGATGGGTTTCTCTATCTCAAACTCAAGCATGATTTAATGGTTTCCCCCATCGAGAGCATATTGAGCAATGGTTAAGGAATGCTTTGGTCAGAATAATTGATCATAATACTCAAGAAGCAATTACAATCGTTAGGGCACCTCCAACTGAGCAACATATAAAGGAAGCTTCAACAAGAAAATAAGAGGAGAATGCTTTTTTTTCCATCATAGTAAGTAGAGTAAACTTTTCATTAAGATTTTGTCTCCTTTATTTCCTCTCAGTTAGTAGTCATCCAACCTTTCTTTTTCATGGTCTGTGAATATCAAAGGTCGATTCCTAACCGTGAATATCAAAGGTCGATTCCTAACCTTTCTTCTCTTTTCTTCCATATATTTTTCATCTATTATATGGCCCACAAGAGTCCATTGTAGTCCGCTAGGATGAATGAATTTTATTTTCCAAATATTATAAACTCTTTTCAAACATTTGTGTATTTTTTGAGGTTCCCAAATAACTATTTGGGGCACACGTCTAATGATTTATCAGACTTTGAGTTTTAAGCATGGAATTTCAAGTGTGTGTCTATCAAAAACCATTTAAGTTTTAATAGAAAGATCATGTTAAGTTCTTTGCATATGTGGTCCTTATTTCTCATTTTACCAAATGATATGTATTACTTTACTTGACGCTATGATGGAAATGATGTTCTTTGAGATTTCTCATTTTACACCTTTACAATTTTGTATAATATCTACAATTGTGAATAGTCATTTCTGAACAAGCCTAGTCCTTTCTCAGGGATTTTTTTATTGCATTTTCTGTGTTTCTGTATTATATTAATTAAAGAGGAGTACCACCTCTCAAAAAATGAAGAAGGATTTATCCTTGTGATGTTATCTCCAAGACTCTGAACAATCTTAGAGATCAACACAACCATTCGATTGAAACATGTTAGAACAACCAATCACTTCGAATCAATTATTTGCAAACAATGAGCAAAAGAAAAATATTATTAAATGGTCATTCTCATGCAAAAAAAAAGAAAGTTGAAATCAACTTAAAACCCAAAACCTAATTCATGATTTTGTTTGATGTAAAGCATTGAACAACCATGCATTCAAGAGCATAAAGGAAAATCAATCCATTGAATCATCATTGAATCATTCACTCAATTCATAAAGATAACAACGAGATCATAATCCAAATGCATCAAATATCAAGCCATATGAGAAGCAAAGCTTAGTTTATGAGGCTTGAAAACAAAATTTAATGAGGATCCCAAGTCCAAAGCTAGTTGAGGGCCTTAACGAGGGGTTTTTCCCTAAAACTTTTGTTGTTGACTATGGGAGATTATATTAGCGAAATTAGATTATGCGACATCTAGGTTGGTACTCTATACTCTTTATTTTTGTTCATTTATTTGTAAACTATGGTGAATTTTGGTCTCAAGAAAAAATCTTGTTAAGGTTTCCACTGGGTTGCACAGTTCTCGAAGGAATAGATGCGTGAAATTGCACATTTATTCCTTTGATAGGTGGGAGAAAATATGCATTTATTCCTTCAATAGGTGCACCATTGCATGTAGGAGGTAGCCTCAACTTTGTGATACTATCATATCATTGTCCTCTTGAGAAGCACTCAAAATGACATGATTGTTAATGGTCCAGTCATGCCATCTATTCATCCAATTTATGGCACACTTGCATGATGATGCGATAGAGAATGGAAATTCCATGTGACTATGATCCGTTCATTTAGTTTTATGATAGGGACCGAGAGATGTTGATTGATTAGAGGGAGTGAGAGAAAGAGGGCTTCATCTCTAAGGTGAGGGTATAGCCATGAGTATAGAGGATACTCGTGCGATGTGGGTCGCCGAAGAAATTCTAGTGCCCAATATGTACTGGTTTGAGGTTGATAGAGTGTATAATCAAAATGTGGAATCCAAATGCTATATACTTTGAGGTTCGAAGGTAATGATTAGAGCTGATCTTCTCAGACATATACTTATGGATGAGCTCGCTAATTCAAGGGGAGGTGATAGACCCTAGGCCACAACTATGGAGGACCTCATATCACTACATCATCAGGAGGAGATGAAAAATTTAGATGGGGTGATGCTAGTGGTTTTGATCACTAACTTAGGGGTGATAATCATGTCACACATGGTATTATAAGTGGATGGGACATTTTTATTCCACCATGTTTCATGTGGTTATATGAGACTAGTTAAGATGTTGATGGGTGGATCCTGAAATGCTTGGTTGTGGATACTAATTGATGCACTTTTGGCATAATTTACCCATTGTCATGAGTAAGGGGGATGTTAGTTTTCTTTTAGCACATTGAATTGTGCCTTGTATTTTTAGGTCGTCCCATACATCTGATTGCATCACATAATCAAGGCTAGTGAGGTGAGGGCGTTGTGGACGACATGGTGCATGGAGTTGATGGTGCATTTTTGATCCAAGATGATGTCGGTGGCCACCCACCTTTTCCAATTGGCTCAAAAGATGTTTTTGGCAACTTACTAGTTTTAACAGTTTTTTAGGTTCCAAACTTCTGGGGCCATTTTGAGGGACTAAACAACTTTTTTTCCCAATTAGGTTACTTGATGATAGTCAAAGGATCTCATAAGTGCCTTTTCAAGACCTTTCCAACGAGATATCATGCACCCTAAACAAAGATCATATGCAAAAATTATGACCATGGGAAGTTGATGTACTAACTTACCCCAATGAGGCCCACATGACTTTTGGTAGTACATCTCATAGGGTTAGGTTTTTGGATGTCTAGGGTTTTGGAATTCATGTTTATTGTAAAAATGCCTTCAAAGCCTCATTGTACTCATCTTCTTGCGAATGATCATAGCCGTCACATCTATTCTCATAGATAAGCTGCCACCATTATAGCAAGCTTGTTTTCAGTCTGCATTTTACAGTTTTCAACATATTTTTTATTTAATAGAAGTCAGTTTTTACTGTATCTTTATTATTGTTCATTGTGTCTTTGTGTTAATATTATAAATTTGTGGTTTCATTTTTTTCCGTTCATAAATTCAGATCAATGGTATTAGAGTGGTCTGCTCTTTGTCATTTTTTTTAATGCATGTCCCCGACGCAGTTAGGGTCTAGATTGTTGGTTCTCGAGCTTGTTTCTCTTGAGGACAACTGCTCTCGCATGCCCAAGAAACCGTCCATGGTGGGCAAAAAAGAAATACGATGAGATAGGAGATCCTTTAAAAAAATTTCTCGAGGAATCCCTTGAGTGACAAAGGAACGATATGATGGAATACTTTGCACAAATCCTTTGAAGACTATCGACAAGTGATGCATCCACCTCAAGTGGAGGAGACACCCCCTTCAAGGTACATATCAATTTTGATATTCCTATATTTTAAGGTCAAATATATGCAGATATCGTAGATAAATGGTTTAACTTTCTAGAAGGGTATTTTTGTGTCCACAACTTTTCTGATAGAGAAAAGATTACATTTTTTCTCCTCAAGGTCATCCCCCATGTCAAAAACTGGTGGGAGACTTTCCATGAGAAAAATGAAATAAAGGGATCCACATTATTTGCAGTTGCACCCACTTGGGGTTCCTTCAATGATGTTATTAAGGAAGAATGCTACCTTGTTGTAAGTTATGAAGAATTGTATACAAGATGGACCACATTGTGGTAGGAATAAGACCAAACAATGCTAGAGTTCATCAATGTCTTCCATACCTTACACACCAAGCTGGGTATCAAAGTTTCTAAGCGACATCTGGTGCTCAAGTACTACGACAGTCTGCATAGATACATCCAAATAGAAATTGAGTTTTTGGAAATCTCATCCTTGGGCGTGGCCTATCGATATGTCATCAAAATCAAACAAAAGCTTAAGCAAAAGATAGTGGCAGTGCTACATCGACATTTCTACTGGTTGAAACTTCAACAGGATGTCAACAATTATATCTGGTTCCGCATTTCCTATGCTATTGCCAAACCGACCACTAAGAAAATGGGCATGTACCCTCCTATACCTACTCATGACATGCCTTGGGAATCCATCTCAATGGACTACATGTTGGGCCTTTCGTCCACCAACTGGGGAAATGGCTGTGTTTTTGTGGTTGTTGATCACTTTTTCAAGATGACAATTTTGGCCGCTTGCAAGAAGAGCATCCTAGCGGAGGAAACTGCCAAGATATTCTTTGAATGGGCATGGGTACACTTTGGGATCCCACAAACCATTATCTCAGATCAGGACAACCGATTCCTCAACACATTTTGGTCGAGCCTCTGGTCACTGTTGGACACCAAACTCACCACTGCCTTCCACCCTCAGACGGATGGCCAAACTGAGGTCATCAACCAAATGATCATGCACATCCTGGTCATGTACAATTCCAAGCACCCCCACACCTGGGATGAGAGTCTTCCCTATGTTCAACACAACTACAACAGAGACATATATAGCTCAACTGACCACTACCTCTTTCAGGTGGGGTGGGTATTTCAACCATTGGGTCCCATGGATGTTGCACTACCCCTTGCAGCCACTCAGGAAAAATCGTCGCATACTCCAATTGAAGTTGAAAAATACACTCGGTTCATTGAGCAGATCCCACACATCCGCCAACAGGTTCAGAATATTTTATAGAATTCTAATTCCAAGTACAAGCAATGCCATGATCAACACTGGGTGCCACACCAGTTTCAGGTGGGAGACAAAGTTTGGTTGCACTTTCATAAAGAACACCCTACAGGGCCTCATCAAGAGCTTCGTCCACTTCGTTATGGACCTTACACCATCACCAAAACTGTAGGTGACTACGATTTTGAGCTCAACCTTTCCTCCTTCCTTGGCTTGCACCCAGTGTTTAATGTGGACCTCATTCGGCCTTATTTTCCACCATTATTGGACACCTAAGAGATAGCAGAACAATTGACACCAATAGAGCTCAACCTTGACTGCATGGAACAAGCATCCAATGATAAGATCGTGGACACATAGGTCAAGGGAACTCGCCAATAGAGGATCCAACTTTATCGAGTTTTCAAAACATGACAACTCCTACACCAAGGCAAGTGGCTCACTCGGGGTCAAATTTAGTATAAATTTCATCATTTGATGTGGGCACTCAACGTAATGGAGACCATTGCTTCCTAATGGGGGAATATTGATCCAGGAGGATGTTGATGGCCACCCACTGTTGGCACAGGGGAAGACCCAGGGTTCAATGCTTAACAACGCACCAACAAAACCCCGACTATCGGCCCTTTCGAAAACACCTGTGAAGCAGGCGAGGTCTCACCCGATGTAGAAGTAGGGGGGGTTATAGGACGCAGGTGTCTATAACCAAGCTGGGACACGATTCTGGGATAAAATGACTCTGCAGAATAATCTATTAATGCTTAGGAAGTGAACATTCATTAGTTTATTAACCTCGTTAACATCGCAGGGCATAATCAAAGACAAATAAGCGCAGTAACAACAAGTGATTATACACCCTAAGCACTTAACACCTAGCACTGTGAGTTAGATATAGCATTCATTTACCCTTAATCATAAGTAAAATACTTAAGAAACAAAGTATACATTCATTACTAAGAAAATGCATAACATAAAAGACATTGCACAAAGCAAACCATGAGACACCATATATATGTGGTTCACCCCAGGGTTGGGCTACCTCCACAAACTGCTTCGTCTCTTTATTATTCACCAAAATCTTACATCCAGTCACTCTTGTGCACTAAGCCATAGAGTCGAACTTCAGACAAGACAAGAGATTTGTGCACTAAGAACTAGATCATCCTTCTTTACCTTCCAAAACTAGGCCACATGCAGAGAGCCACAATCTCTTATCACAACACTTAGCACCTGCTACAAGATCACAATCGAGCACAAAGCCTCAACCACATACATTCATTTTCGCACAAAGAACTTTGGACTACTACTTCTACGCTACATTCCTCTTTATTTATACTTTACAAAATCTTACAATAAGGCCTAAACATGGGGATAACTCATGGGTCGACATTCGATAAACCTGTTACAAAACCCTAGGGGACCCCTTACTGGGTCCACCTAACCCTCAAAATAGGTGAGATCCACGATCTCAGCTCCGTCTGGGCAGTCCTGGTTTGACCAACGTGTCGAAGTCCAAAAGTGGGCTAAAACTGACCAAAGTTTCCCCAAAACTTAGTCGAGGGCCAACAGGCCCCCAACACTCACCTGTGAATCATCCTGAGTCACTCAGGTATGGGCAATGTTGCTTCAAAAGCCTCGATCTTAACTCGAGCTTCTTCGACTTGTTGCCTCAATGAGCTCCTGAATTATCTTCTCTGTAACAGGCCCTTCCATGCATTGTTCTACTGTTGCAACTACTTGATCTAGATGTGAACCCTGGCCATCAATATCCTTGAACACCTTTAAAGCTTCGTCCTGCACAGGTTGTAACTTCTATGTTACTTCCATCACCTTATCCTGGAGGGCAGTGATCTATTGTTGTACTGTGTGCTGCTCGTGGGATCTCTTCATCCTTTCCACTGCTGTGAGCAACTTCATTTGCGCATGTAATGAAAATGATTTTTGTTGCGCTTTCTGTAATTGAGCCTCTAGCTTCTTTAACTCTGGATCCTCGGAGAGGTGCTCATATGTTTGGGCGCTTCTGCCACTCAACTGTTTACATGACGAGGTGAGGGATTTTATACTTGCTACTATTTTTTTGGCAGACTCCTCCCTCTGGTCACGCACCTCCTGCGGGGTGCTCGATACTATTTGGGCCTCCAGTTCAATTATTCTATCTTGAAACTGTTGGAGGGTCTCTGTGAGCTTCGCTACTTGAGCTTCGACAGGATCTTGCTCCTTATGTGCCAAGCCTGGCACAAAATAACATGCTTTACTTACTGCTTATTTGACCACGACATGCTCTGTGAGCAATTTCTCTTTTTCCTTCTGTAGCTGGGCTTCACTAGCTCTTGTTTCCTTCTGAAGCTTCACCTAAAGCTCTACTTTCTCGCTTTCATAGGCAACTACACTATCCTGCACTACTCGTAACTGTACTAGGAATTCGTCTTTCTCCTTTTGCAAGGCTTCTGTAGCCTTCTCCTTATCTTCATGAGCTCTCTGGAATCGAGCTTCTATTTCATCCACAAGCCTTCTTAGTCGGGCTTCTCTTTCAAAGATCATTTCTCTATGTTCCCTTCTATATGCCTTCAAACTTGCCTCCAATACTTCGACCTATTCTAGAGGTACTCCTTTAAGGTTAACCTCAACATCCAAGTTGGGGCCTAGCCTGTAATTCTGCGGGGGTGGGAAACTTGATTCTATACTGGGGGAGGGTGATCCAAATCCCTATTTCACCCTGTGGAGTTGGTTCATCCTCCAAGTCTACGGTTTGTGATGACGAAGGTGCAAACAACAAAGTAGATACTGCGCGAACCAGGCGAACAACATGCTACACTTCCTTCAACTCCCTCTCAATATTTTCATATAAATCCACTTGTTTCTCTTTGTATCTCTGCAACATATCTTCAGAGGCATCCTCCATATCTTCGCAGACTAGACTAATGTCGTCATCAGTGAGACTAGCTTCCAACTGTGGCTTATTGGCGCGCGTTTTCTTCCTTACTGAAGGTTTCTTCGGAGTAAATTTCCTCTTTTTTGGTGTCACTGTCCCAATAGGGGATCTTCAGGTGGTGTAGCTTCGCCTCCTCCTTGCTCTTCTTCTCCTTCATCTCCTCCTCCTTGTCCTTCTTCTTTATCTTCTCCTCCTCCTTGTCCTTCTGCTTTGTCTTATCCTTCTTCTAGCAAGTCAAACCCATTATCTCCAGAGGTTTTCTCTTCGTCCTCTTCATCACTCTCTATGTCCTGGACTTGAACTTGATTTTTCTGCTTCTTTGTCCCATTGGACTGTCTGACATGTTCAACTTGTGTAACTACCGAGCTTCCTATAGTGTCAGTGTCAGATAACTCTGCATCGACGACATGTACAAGAAATTCTTCTGGCCATTCCTTTGTAATTTGTTCCATATCTTCATCTGTAAGCTTATAGTATGACTGCAAGATTTCCTGGTGCTCATCTCTTCGTGCGGTGATGTAAATGAAGTGGGGATCAGAGTGAAACTTTTCTATGGACCAGTACTGATGTAGGGTACGTGGTGTCATACGCGAGAATGATTCAATGGTGACTTTCAACTGCTGATAATACCTGTGAAACATGACATTAGACTGTCACTGCTTCGTCATGTCATTGGTATACCATAGGGTGGAAAAATGAGCATTCAGGGGTTATGTAGGTTCAATGTATGGGAAACCAGCTCCTTCAGGGATCTTCCAAGCCAAAAATGTGATTAGGATGATCAACCAACTGTAGTGAAACTCATATCCCAAGTCCTGGGATTCGCGACAATATTTTTCTAGCTCGTTGACGAGTAGTTTTCCTAGTTCATCTGTATGCCCTCCACACACTTTCCTGTGAGGTCCACCATGAACCCGATGACCTGTGTGGGGCGGTTCTTCCTCACTAGCTTGCTAGCAAAGAGTTGACAAGAAAGGCGCACTGCACCATTCTGTATGGAGGCTACCTTGTAACCTTGCTTCCCCTTTTATACCTCTCCATAGGCTTCTTTGATGCGTTGTGCTAAAGAACAGTCTGAGGTATTCCCTAGATAGAATTGTTGTGAGTCATGACCCTTCAATCTTAAACCTATGATTTGATGGATCAATGCCATATCCAAAATAATTCTTCTGTCGAGCCAAAGATATTTGCCATGATAGCACGACAGAAGGATTTTAATGCAAGCGTTAACCTCCTGGTGGCGGCCAAAATAGGGAATCTTCATTACGTTCAATATAGTTGGTTGCGCCAACCCCTTAATCTATGGTTGTGAGATGAGGCGAGGTTTATTTCTAATTGTCTTCATTAAATAATGGTGAGGAGCTAGAGTGACATAGTTCTTCCGGTCTCCTAAGTTGAAGTCACTGTGATTCAACAGTGAGATCTTCCCTAACTAACTTCCTACTATGCGAATTCCTTTCGGAATGTACGCAATGAACACAGAGTACTCAAAATCGCGAGGGATACTGTCACAGTTAACAACGTCGGCTAGAGGCAACATATATTCAGGCAGGATCGAGGGGTATGCTTCACGTTATCCAGATCATCGCGATGCTTACTTCTTTGTTTAGTTACGGGGTTAATGCGGGTGGAACGACGTTCAGTCGAAGGGGAAGTCTACGGTCCCCTAGTTGACGATGCATGAATACCTTCAAATATAGGTCCGTCGGCCATGATTTTGATAAGAACTTCCTCGACAAACTTCTTCAAATTTCTAGGTTCACCCAACATTCTATCTTTTAACAGACAATGGGTAGACAAATAGACAGGCGGGGTATACTTTCAGATAATGACAGGTAGTACAACTCAACACTTGGAAAATTCTCAACTTAGCTCAGTCAGTCATGGGTCGCAAAAAGTGGTCCCAGCACCACCATCGACGAGTTAAATAAGCGGGGCAGCGTGACGGATCTTCCAACAGATAGTAACTAGAGTTAACTGCTTCTATTAAGGTAAATCTAGTCGTTATTGTGGAGTCTCAATGTCCAAAAGCGGTCCATAAACCCATAAATTAGTTTCCTAACTGTTTCAGAGCGTCATTCTAACGGTCGGGGCGCCTCCAATGGTTATATAACTTTGTGAGGGAGAAGTTCAAATCTGCGGGGACCTGTTGTTCCAGCGAGGTTCAAACCTTGCAAACCTGCCTCTTGCGAGGTTCCGGTCTGCAAAGTCCTCCATTTGGTCTCCTTAACTTCTTGTAGATTTTCCAACTTAGCCTTCTTTTTATTTAGCTTCTTTGCCTTCTTTCCTGTTATCTGAGTCTCTTTAACTATTTCTGGAATCCTCTTTCCATTTTTATTCTTATCTTCTTCCCGCGTAGTGGCTTCGCACTGTTGAGGTACTCTCAAAGATTCTGAAATTAATATCCCTTTTATTAACACTTCATGAGTGGGAACACTTCTCTCTTGGATAGATAGGTCCTTCAATCCTTCTTTCATTCTTTCAACCTTGATAGCTAATTATTTTTCTTTATATCCCTCCCACATTGTTACTTTGCTCTGTTGCTTTGACTTATCCTCTCGTTCTTCTATTAGTCGGTCTATTTTCGTAGCTATGAAATCCCTTAATTCTTGCTTTTTCTTTTCTGTAGCTTCTTCCTTTGCTTTCCTTCTGATATGATCCTATTCAATCCAAATATTTCCTAACAATAGTGGAAAAGGGGCGTTATCCTCAACAAACCTAATGACTTCAAATTCTTCTCCAGTCGATGTTCCATGAACAATAATAGGTACAGTAGTTACTCTTCCACATAAAGTTATCATCTTTCCCTTAAACAAGCCTATCCTTCCTAAAGAGGTACCATAGTAGGCTTTCCCAAAACTTTCCAAATTTCTTCTGTCATAATATTCACTTGTGTTTCTTCATCCAAGACTATATAGTTTATGTCGAAGTCTTTTATTCTTGCACTTATGCGTTGTTTTGCTTTCAAGATTTCTGGTAAACCGACATATTTATGAACATCCATCGTTTCTTTCAACTGTAATAGCATAGTCTAAACTTCCTCTGACCTTTTCTCTTTATGACTTTCTAACATACACTTAGTCTCTTGAATCTTTTCGTAATTTTCTTGTCTTATGTCCCTCCCTTCAACTTTAGCAATAATCCTTGGACCATCCTCAACCTCATGATCAACAACCTTACAACAAAGACAAATAGGGCCTACCCCTCGGGAATTCCTTAGCAAGATGTCTCGACCTTCTGCAATTATAACACAAAGTCAATCTCCTTTTTCTCTTAAATGTTCCCCAATCTTTTCTGTACTGTACACTCCCCCTAGGATCATAGTGCTGGACCTGTAATCAACAAAAATTCTTTCTAGGTTCCTGCATTCACTTATCAGTCCAAAAACTCTTTCTATGCATAAGAACAACATATATTTTTTCATTTCTATTAAATTTACTCAAATCAATTCTTTCTTTGAACTATGCCCTAGCCTTGAGACTAGGACAAAATCTATTAAACGTACTTAAATTCATGCTTTCAAAAAAAAAACACTTATCTTTCTCTTACCAAAGAACAAATCTTACCTCTTTTCTTCAGAACAACTTACTTTGTTGGCACAAAGCCTCGCAATTTAAGTAGAGTATTGTGCACTTCAACAATAGATCTACACACAAATCTTCTCTTTTCTTTACTTCAGTTCCCAACAATCACAGTTTCACGTCCCAACAATAGAACCATTTCTTGGCACAGGGGTAGACCCAGGGTTCAACGCTTAACAACGCACCAACAAAATCCCGACTACTGACCATTTTGGAAACACCTGTGAAGCAGGAGAGGTCTCACCTGAGGTAGAAGTAGGGGGGGTTATAGGATTCAGGTGTCTGTAACCAGGTTGGGACATGATTATGTGATAAAATAACTCCACAGAATAATCTATTAACACTTAGAAAGTGAACATGCATTACTTTATTAACATTGTTAACATCGGGCATAATCAAACGCATATAAGCGCAGTAACAACAAGTGATTATGCACCCTAAGCACTTAGCACCTAGCACTGTGAGTTATATATAACATTCATTTACCCTTAATCATAAGTAAAATACTTAAGAAACAAAGTATACATTCATTACTAAGAAAATGCATAACAGAAAAGACACTGCACAAAGAAAATCATGAGACACCAGATATACATGGTTCACCCCAGGGTGGGGCTACATCTACAAACTGCTTCGCCTCTTTATTATTCGCCAAAATATTACATCCAGTCACTCCTGTGTACTAAGCCAGAGAGTCGAACTTCACACAAGACATGAGATCTGCGCACTAAGCACTAGATCCTCCTTCTTTACCTTCCAAAAATAGGTCACATGCACAGAGCCACAATCTCTTATCACAACACTTATCACCTGCTACAAGATCACAGTTGAGCACAAAGCCTCAACTACATACATTCCTTTGCACACAAAGCACTATGGACTACTACTACCCTACATTCCTCTTTATTTATAATTTAAAAAATCTTACAATAAGGGCTAAACATGGGGAAAACCCATGGGCTGACATCCCATAAACCCATTACAAAACCCTAGGGGACCCCTTACTAGGTCCACCTAACCCTCAAAATAGGTGATATCCGTGATCTCAGCTCCCTCTGGATGCTCCTGCTTCGACCAACATGTCGAAGTCCAAAAGTGGGCTAAAATTGACCAAAGTTTCCCCAAAACTTGGTTGAGGGCCAACACCCACTTTTCCCAATTGGCTCAAAACAGGTTTTTGGCAACTTACTATTTTAGCAGTGTTTCAGGTCCCAAACTTTCGGGGCCATTTTGAGGGCCTAAATGATGTTTTTTCATAATCGAGCACCTCAATGACAACTAAAGGTTCTCACTGAGTCCCTAAATGAATATTCTCATCAATACCTTTCCAACGAGCTATCGTGCACCCTAAACAAAGATCATATGCAAAAGTTATGACCTCGAGAAGTTGATGTACTAACTTACCCCAATAGGGTCCACATGAATTTTGGCGCTTCATCTCCTAGGGTTAGGTTTTTGGATGTCAAGGGTTTTCGCGTTCAGTTTATTGTAAAACGGCCTTCATAGCCTCATTTTACTCATATTCTTGCGAATGAGCGTAGCTGTCACTTCTCTTCTCAGAGATAAGTTTCTGCGATTCTAGCAAGCTTGTTTTCAGTCTGCATTTTACAGTTTTTAGCATATTTCTTATTTAATAGAAGTCAATTTTTACTGTATCTCTGTTATTTTTCACTGTGTCTCTGTGTTAATATTATAAATCTATGGTTTCATTTCCTTCCGCTCGTAAATCCGGATCAATCTTAGAGGAGGAGGAGTGAGCCACATATTGTATCAATATTCCTTTGACAATCAAGAGTAATAGACCGTGGTGATCAAGGAGTATCTGTATGCAGGGATATGATTTAAAGGGGATCCAAATATGTTGATCCTAGGGGAGGGTAGGGGGTTGATAGGTGAACTGGATATTTTTAATTTTGATGAGTGATTTTAAATGTGTGTATATATATATATATATATATATATATATATATATATGTCTTTTGATACATGTTGATGATATCGATATCGATGATTTGAGTGTGCTTTAGTAAGTGTGGGGCTAGTAAGGGTAGTGGGTGAAATACTAGGATAAGGACCATCACCAACTATGGTGGGGCCTTGGAGAGAGAGATTTGTAGAGGGAGATGTTTGACGAGGACCTAAGGACAAGTGATTGAGGTGGGAGGCATATTTGATGATGATGCTAGAGAGTGCCTATCATATATGGCAGGTCCCGATAGAGGGAGTCTTGCAGGAGGTTTGGGATTGTTTGGAGGACCATTTTATGGATGATTTCACTGGTATAACAGGAAAGTGGAGGCCAATACTAACTAGAGTGGCATAAGCCAACCATAGTGAAAGAGACGTGATGTGAGGTGGGTGAAGTAGTTGATGAATCTTTGAGAACATAGGGTAATGTTGAGTGAGGTGCCCATTGATGTTGTAAATAGTGCAAGGAAGTGAAATTTGTGCATGAGTATCAAGTGGTCCTTTGAGTAGGGGAATGCTAGGGCCAAGGATGAAGGTGCCTCCAATTTTTATATGAGTTCCCCTATATTTATTTTGTGGATGTGTCTTATTCAACAAGGTTAGTGTCTTAGGAAACTTTAGGGTCTTAGATGATTGCAATGGAAAGGTTGGGTCATGGGGAGAAAAGATACCAAATAGGTATTTGGAAGTTTAACCCGGGTAGGGTGAGGGTGTCCATTAAATGGGTCCCAACTACTCTAGGAGGTGGAAACATAAAGGGAATCTAAGATATAAGAGGTCTTTGGATCATCATTGTATAGAAGGGGGTTCCCATTTGGTGATGGGATTCCATTGCTTGATGTTGATGATAAAGTAGAGAGTGAGAGGTTCTCTTGGGAGACAAATCATGGCTTCACATGTGAGGGAAGGTGTCATTGGTAATGTTGTGAATGATACAAAAATGTATCTCATTAGAAGATGAGATGGTACACATGGGGGATGAGTCCACATGATTGACTTTGGGGGGTGCACCAACATAAGTCCCAAGTAGGGAGGAGTCTTTAAAAATGATAGGGCCTATCTCTATGTAAGATGGGAGAATGGAAGGTGGTCTTTGCTCATACTATTAAGTTGGTCTAGAGCGATGATTTTCCCTTTGTCGAGAAACATCATGGTGTAGAATACTAAAGAAGCCATTGCCTTCATGGTGTACATGTAGTCACGCACAAAGAGAATGTTGAAATCAAGTGGAGCATCGAAAACTTTGATATCAATCAACAATGTTTTGCTTGCGAGTTCAATAAGGACATTTTGGAAAATCCCTTCTTATCGAGAATGATGTCCATCATAGGAATAAAGAGTGATGTTGAAGGGGATAAAATCTGGGGATCCCAACTTTTGCTAGACCATGGTAGGAAATCAAGGATCTTAGAACTAATTTGGAGGCCCTTCACACTTACCTCGATGAAAAAGATATAAGTTCCAAGATATGACATAAGAAATCAAGGAGGTTTTACATGAGATTCAACACAATTATATCTGACAAAATCACTCAAAACACAAGGGTAGAAGAGAAATCCACAACAATGAGTGCAAACTTGGAGAGGAAAATTGGGAGTTTTGAACTAATGGAATAGAAAGTGATTAAAGATGTAGACTCCTCTCAAGATGAAGTGCAAGGAAACTAACAATAATAATCCCACAAACACTAGCACTTGTCAAATTGGATTGACTCAATTGTGGATCTTAACAAGGCACTAGGTAAGAACAACATCTTGGTGGAAAAAATTATGAAAATTTTAAATAAATATCATCTAAAGCAAGGGTTCAATCATTTGTTGAAAGTATTTAAGATGAATGGATACGAGGATATGTAATTTGACAATGATACCACACAGGTATAAGAAGACATTGTAATGGGTAGGATATTAGGAAAGAAAGGGGTTGAATAAAGATATACTTATCTATGTTAAGGGGTTAATATAGAAACTCACAAGAATTTT
This sequence comes from Picea engelmannii, assembly GCA_009831015.1. NCBI lineage: Eukaryota > Viridiplantae > Streptophyta > Pinopsida > Pinales > Pinaceae > Picea > Picea engelmannii. Next base: position 1,115,687 of record ML779109.1, on the reverse strand, counting down.
AAGAAAAGGGAAAATGAGTGTTACGATATTCCCTCTTGATACCATCGAAAAATGGTGAATTCCACTAAGGACTCGATCAACCCTAGATTGTATAAAAGTGTTTATTCCATTCCATTCTCTTGTAGGAATATTTGCATTAGAGAGAGAAATAGACCCACACACATCAGATTAAAAGAACATAGAACATAGTTAAAAAATTATAGAACATAGAAGTAAAAACATAATACTAGTCACCAAATTAATAAAGGCAAAATCATAAGACTAGTCACCAAATTAATATTGTTGAGTATTCTCATACTACTAGTCACCAAGTTTGTTTGGAATCATTACCAAGCAAGAGAATTTTGTAAAAAGGAAGATAGAGACCCTTGCTAACAATGCTCTATAAAATTGCTCACCAATAAGAACATACATGAGCTTAGTTTAATTTGTGGTCAGCTAAGTCTATTAAAGTAGTACACCGAATCCAAGCCTTTCTCTCATATATGATGACTTTAGAATTTGCACATTTTAAGATAATTTTGTATATATAAGCATACATAAAAGGAACAACAATGATGTCTATCGTTAAATTTTCATTTTGTGATAAGCGTAGTCTAAACGTCCTACCTTTTGGCTCTTTTCCGATGATTTTTTCTGTTTGATTTTGCTCGAAATCCAGTAAGGAATGGTTGAATATGTAGATTTGAATGGCCAAGTTTTTATAATTGGAGTGCCCCAGGAGTTTTTCAGCACACTGAATCCATTTATGCATTTAAAATGCAATTTAAACAACTAAAAAATAGAGATTTTGTCCATATTTACATTGCCAGATTCTGGCCAAAAAAACCAAAAGGTAGAACGTTTAGCCAACACCTTTTGTGATATGCTAATCATTACGATGAATGTTATGAGTAAAGATTATGTAGTAAATGAATATTGTTAAGAGGTTTTCAATTAAAATAATATAATAAAACTCAAAATGAAACTTGTTACCTACCATTTTCTAGGTGCTTTTCACATTACAATGTTTCCTCTAAAGGAATTTCATCTAAAAAATTAATAATTTGTCCCAAGATGGGTTGTTTCAAAATATAGGGTCTTTTTTTGTCCATTCAAATTAAAATGGCGTTGTCATGATAATTAATAGAAAAACAATTTTGGCCCATTGTATGCAAGTTTTTATGAATAGGGATGAACATCTTTGACCTTGTAGTGTAGTCGAAGCATTGTAAGAAGGTATTTTTTTTTAAAACTATCAAACTATATTATATAATATGAACAAAAATACAAAGACAAGTTATATGTGTTTAACACTCTGCTTTGAAACTATTATGCCTGACTGATAACCATCATGTTGACCTTTGAAGCCTCTAGTTCTGAGATTGTTAAATAGAAAATTATAATCTATATGGGGATCCTTCTGAGAATTGGGTATGTCCTTAATATTGTTTCCCATGCTTTGTTTACAAAAATTATAATGCTGGCTACAAAAATTATACATCAATATGCTAAGGAGAATTGGGTTTGTACTTTGATAAGGAGACTTGGGTTTGTCCTTAATATTGTTTCCCATGCTTTGTTTACAAAAATTATACAAAAAATAGAGAGCCCTATGCTAGCTACAAAAACTATAAAAAAGAGCAGAGAGCTCTATGTTGGCTACAAAAATTATACATCAAGCTGCTAAGGAGAACTAGGTTTGTCCTTAATATTGTTTCACATGCTTTGTTTACAAAAATTATACAAAAAATAGAGAGCCTTATACTGGCTACAAAAACTATAAAAAAACAGAGAGCTTTATGCTGGCTACAAAAATTATACATCAAGCTGCCAAGGAGAATTGGTTTTGTCCTTAATATTGTTTCCCATGCTTTGTTTACAAAAATTATACAAAAAATAGAGATATGCTGGCAACAAAAACTCTTATGTTGGCTACAAAAACTATAAAAAAAACAGAGCGCTCTATGCTGGCTACAAAAATTATACATCAAGCTGCTAAGGGAAGGAGAAATCATGGAATGTTGCCAATAGGAGGGGCAATGTCCTCAGGCACCTGAGGGAATTTGTCACTGGGATCTTCAAATTGAATGCCCTTTGTTCTTGCAACCATAATGGAGATATTTTTCTCTAGAGCTTTAACGTGCAGTTGAAGATATTCTATTTTCATGGTGAGGTCATTGAAACCTACTTGGTTTTTAGTGAGAGCTCTGGGATCTTCAAATCAAATTAAATTCCCTTTGTTCTTGCAACCATAATGAAGATCTTTTTCTCTAAATATTTAACCTGTAGTTGAAAATATTATATTTGGAGAGGTCATTGAAAACTACTTGGTTTTCAGTGAGAGTTGTTCCAATCAAGGCCTTCATGTGCCAAAAAAATCACCATTCGGTAATAATTGGTGTCCCTTGCCTTGGTAGACCCAGTATTAGGAATCCAAGCTATCATTTATGCCTCGACCTCGTTGTTTGGAGTGAACTGCCTTGTTCGCCTGACGTCTTCTTCCAGTGTCTCCACTGCATCCCTAGTGTCTAGAGGACGTCTTCTTCCAGTGTCTCCACTGCATCCCTAGTGGTTGGAGGAGTGTGAGCATGATACGTTTCAGCAGCTCTGACAACGTTCTGATGCGACCTCGGGAGAGGATGGATTGGATTGGAATGGGGCGTTGACCTCTATCTATGGCCCAATTCATGTTCATTATGTCCCCCTTGTTTACAATATGGCATTTACCTGGAGAACCTATGTCACTCTTACACCAGGGGAGTTTACAATATGGCATTTACTTGGAGAACCTATGTCACTCTTACACCAGGGGAGAGCACTGTTCTTTAGAATTCATGGCTTTCTTTGATCATTGAATCTGGCTCTGGCTCCTAACTTGCTCAGTAGATAATCCGTCTTTGGGAGAGAAGTGGCTTGAAGATATTTTACACCCAAAATTTCAATGTCGCTTGAGGAATAAGCTTTCATAAGAAATTGAAGGTCGTGAGGGTGCGTATAGGTCTCATAAAACCAGAATAAATGTTGAAGTGTTTGTCCAAGCCTTGGGTTGAGCTGGTGTTGTGCTTGCAAAGTGATGGGTGTCGCCATAGCCTGTTGGTTGTGCGTATGGCTGGAACTGAGTCTATCCTTGATACATCCCCCACGCATGCCTGGATCTCCGTAATTAACATCAATTTTGCAATCTCCATTATATATCCTTTTCCGAGTTAAGGTTGAGGCTGGCCAATTTATGGCCCATTTAATATTGTTGTTGATCAACATGTGGGTGTGTTGTCCGGTGTCTAGGTGTTGAATGGATTAAAGCTAGGTTAGGCACGTGAGTACTAATGGGCACCCGAATCAGGGGAAGCCTTGTAAAAAGTTAAGGCGTTGGCTAAATTTTCTTTTTTTATGGTCATGGAGAATTATTTCCTCCTTAGCTAGGAAGATATTTGAACACCCTTTTCAAAAGGGAGAGTCAAACCACCATCTCACATCGGGGATTCCATTACTATATCCAGCTTATTAGTCCCTGCTGAAGGCGTAGAGGGACTATAGCGATCGATAATTCGTTGACTTCATATTAGTTTGTCCTTTGACTACAAATATTTGCATAATATCTATTGTTGGAGCTAGGGAATTAAAAACTTTGATTTTTATATAATAAGAAATAACATATATGTCATGATCTAATTGGATAACAGATTGGAGGTCTTATTGCCGGCTTCACTATTCCCAATGTTTTATATGTTACCATATCCATTTTTTTTGATCATTATAACACACCCACTACGGAAGACTAAAAATTTTCTGCTTTTCCTTCTCTTCTCTAAGGAACAGAATCTCCAAATTCCTATGGGGCTTGTTGCAGACCTTACCATCCCTTATCTATACCTATATGATCATCGACGATGACCATAGGCCTTACCGGAAAGGTGCTTCCGGCTTTCGCGATTCGGGAAATCGCGAAGCATGTATTCTCGACTCCCTGACCTTCGAGGTGTCGAAACCCGAAGGGAACCAACAACTCGTCCCAATTAATAACACCTCGGATTGAACCCTGGCACTCCACTTTTCGGGGTTTCGCATACCGGGTTTTCACGGTATAAGAGGGCGAGGGACTCCTACCCTTCGGTTTCCCGGGTCCCGAAACACTGAAGACCCTATATCCGCCAAACTCATTTCAGGATTTCATCCATCGGAATTTCGTGTCTAGCGAACACAAGGAAAAATGACCTTTGGAGATCCCGGGTACCGAAATGCCGAAACACCAAAACCATGTGTGCTAATACATTTCGGGATTTTGCCTATCAGGATTTCGCAATATGCGAGGATAGGAGGGTTTCTCACTTGGGTTTCCCAGAAGCCGAAACTCCAAAACATCATAACATGTCCATGCTCTATCACTTCGGGATTTCGTAAGTCGAGATTTCGGGTTATGCGAAGACATGAGGTCTCGCGTCTGGGTTTCACGGGTGCCGAAACTCTGAAACATCCAAACTCTAGACACGCTATGCCATTTCGGGGTTTGACAAGTCGGGATTTCAGGACTGGTGAGTACAAGAGACTTGCCTCTAGATATCCCGGGTGCCGAAACACTGAAACAATAAGTTCTAGTCACGCTTATACCTTTTCGGGGTTTCATACTTCGGGGTTTCGTGCCTGGCGAGTACAAGGGATCTTACCCTTAGGTATCTCGGGTGCCGAAACACCGAAACACCATAACTCATCCGCGCTATTGTCATTTTGGAGTCTCATCCATCAAGATTTCGCGATATGCGAGAACAGGAGGTCTCGCACTTGGGTTTCCCGGGAGCTGAAACTCCGAAACATCGAACTCTAAATACACTATACTACTTTGGAATTTCGCAAGTCGGGATTTCGGGACTTGCGAGTGCAAGGGAACTCTCCCTTGGGTATGCCAGGTACCGAAACACCAAAACGCCGAATCTATACGCGCTAAGCCATTTCGGTATTTCACAAGTCGGGATTTCGGGACTTGCGAGTGCAAGGGAACTCGCCCATGGGTATTTCGGGTACCGAAACACCGAAACGCCAAATCTATACGCGCTAAGCAATTTCAGGAATTCACAAACCGAGTTTTCGGGATATGCGACGACAGGAGGTCTCGCACCTGGGTTTCTCGGGTGCCGAAACTCCGAAATACCAAACTCCAAACGTGCTCCACTATTTTGGGGTTTCCTCCATCGGGATTTCGCGGGTCGATTTTTTGAGACTGGCGAATACATGGGGCCCGCACTTAGGTACCCTGGGTGCCGAAATACCAAAATATAATAACTTCTCCACACTCTATCTTTTCGGGATTTTGCAAGTCAGGATTTTGGGACTTGCAAGTACAAGGGAACTCGCCCTTGGGTATTCCGGGTACTGAAACATAGAAATATCGAAGTCTAAAAGGACCATTCTCTCTCGTGCAGGGTTTTAATACTTACGCCATAAAAATCCTTCAGCAGATCCTTGGGTAAACTTTCAAAAAGGGTGTTCCTATGGGGAGATCTATCCAGGGCATTACTTGAGACAAATAAGGGAATAAATTTCCTGAGAACGGATTTGAAAACTCAATCCGTTCAATATATATATATA
>ML779109.1:1091473-1110062 GCA_009831015.1 Picea engelmannii | reverse complement strand
CATGAGCATACATGTCAAAATATTAATTTCAATATACGAGATATAACACTTATCAGAAAAACATCAGGTTTGATGCAACTGTTGAGAGGGGTGCTAGTTTCCACCCAACCGTAGGCTCAGTGATTCCGAATGGATTTACCACTAGCCACCCTCGAGCTTAGACCACGATGTTGTGAGACCGAGTCTCTGTTCATCAAAAGTCGAGAACGAAGGTTACTCTCCTTCTTCTCTGCTTATCAATCACTCTGTATATTTTTCCGGAGTCCTTCCGATTTCTCCCCTCTTGCGATCTCTGTCGCGACTGCCCCCTTCCACACCTCTATCCCGCCTTTTCTTTTCCAGTGAGGTTGCGTGTGGCACGAACTTCCTCGCGGTGTTCAGGTCTGAGGCTTTCACGGATGGGTGGTTCACCCCCATTCCTCATTAACTCATGAGGAGCCTCTTCACCTACCAACCTGGCGAGTAATTCATTTCGGGGCCATCGAGTCGCTCTTGATCTTCAGGCCAGTGAAAACCAAATACGGTATTTGTTTCGGTGGAAGTTAACGCCACCATTCCAGGTGCCTTCCACCACCTTTCATCAGCCATCGTGGTCTCTTTTCAGCACATCCCCCTCCCATCAATCCTGCAACATATATTCATAACATTATTTACATTTGTCGACCTTTTATACTAAGGTCCATTCAAAATCACACATTCACATCTTTGAGTCTGCCACAGTTCTTGGCCAATATAGTTATTTTTACAGGCTAGGGGAAACAGGGTGTTACAATCATATACTGTCTTTCTGAGTTGTTATTAGTTCCCTATTTTTTTGTTGAAATGTTTGGATATCCAAAGTTTTGAAGATAGATAGTCAGTTTTTTATAAGTTTTGTCTTTTGGATACCTTTTTTTTACTTACATAGGTTATATTGTTCGAACTGTTGTTACTAATTTTTTTTTTAATTATTTTATTATAAAATAATATAATCAATGTTTTTTTTTGTATGTAACAGACCGGGCACACTGCATTCTTTCTTAAATGTTTACAGAGAAGTTCTGATGGACTGAAATGTTTACCTAACAGTCTTCAAAGCTTTAAATGTTTACTTAGTAGGCCTGTTACAATACATTTTTTTTCCGTTTTTTTTATTATATGCAATGTTCTTTGCAATCAATGTGGGCACTATTGTTCTTCAGTGACATTGTTGGTTCACTGGTTCATGCTTGCTTCTTGTATGTTCATTGATTTCTTATTTGCTTCTTGTTGTTGTTGTTCTTGTTTGCCTGTTGGTCTTGTTGCAGTTTGCACACTTGGGGTTCTGCAACCGTGATTGGAACTGCGCTTCTGTCATTTCCCATTGACGTGCGGGTTTGGGTGACGTGTTTATTTTCGCTTGATGTTTGCAGTTTGCAGGTGGGAAATTTGACTACCGAGGATGCCTGAGTCAAAATCCTCTTGTTGAACATCTTTGTAATACGATTTCCTTTTGCGATGTGTCACTATTTCTATAATGGAGGTAGATTATGTGTCAAACATTGGCCTTTGGATGATCCTGCCAGCTTTGAATTTTACTTGACAGGTCTCACAGCCTGAACTATTTGGTTAACAGATGTGTTTCAATACATTTTCCTCCAAATTTTTTGATACAATCTTGTGTGTAGTGAATTTGGCCAATATTGTTCTTCGTCGACATTCTTGGTCGACTGGTTGGTGCTTGCTTCTTTGTTTGTTGGATGTTGCTTATTGTTGTTTGATTCAACTTTGTAGGGTTCGGATCCTACGGCTGCAGTTGGGCCTTTTCATGCTTCTTAACTGGGTTTTTATTTGATGCTTTCTCTTATTTGATTAAGCTTTGCGATGTTGGGGTGTTGCATCTGTAGTTGGATCTGTTCTTACATTGTTTTGCAGTTGGCTCCCCAGAAAATACTATTAAGATAAAATAATATGCAAAATTTTGCAGTCGATGTAAATTGCATCTCCTACGGCTTCAACCAGTGCTTGTTGGGCTCCAACTATATTTCATAGTTGATGATATTTTTCCCATGGTTAATGTTTTCCTATGTATTCATATTTATGAGAGTAAGTGTTGTTGTCTGAAAGATAAAGTTTTTCTCTCCCTTTCTTTTTCCTCTTGTAAACTTTCCCCTTTTTACCTTTTGTTCTTCCGCTCTATTATGAGTTTATGGTTCTATACTTTGCCACGTTTATGTAGTTGCGAGTTCCCGGGGTGGCCAATTGAAAAATCATCATCTCCATCTATATCTTCGCATCATGAGTCTGGTTGGTCGTCATTGGTTTTCATATTTATCCAATTTCTTCTAAACTAGCTCATTTTCCCCTTTTGTTCTTACCCTCTATTATGTGTTTTTGGTTCTATAATTTGTCACGTTTCTGTGCTTGCAGGTTCCCAGTGTGGTGAACTGAAAAATCATCATCTCCATCTATATCTTCACATGATGAGTCCAATCAACCATCATTCGTTTGCATACTTATCCAATTTTATGAACGCGGGTTCGTAGATAGGTGTTATCGAAGTATGGTAACTCATGTTCGGGGTATACATCTTGCACCCAGAAATTCTGTGCTCTACAATTTGACCTGGACTCCTCGAAATCACAACCCTACCTCTACCTAGGATGAGTCTCTCCCCTCTATCCCCGCCACCTTCCGCCCTTCCCAATGTACATTGATTATACTTTTAAAAGTGACAACCAACCAGACAAGTTCGAAAAGATTGGCTGTAATAAGCGGAAAGCTCGAGGACATCTCCCATTAAAATGCATAAACAAGCGAATATTATGGAATTTGATAATTTTTTTGCTTGCATTTTGAATTTGCAATTTTTTTTTTTGGCTATTTTAGTTTTTCAAGGGCATCATCATAGTAACAGTGCAATATTGTACTACCACACTGCCATCCACGAATGTGTCATCCATAGAGGTCTTGACTTCATGTCCCTCTTTAATATTGTGCATATGTTACAGGTTGTCATATTTGAGAATTTTCTTGGATATGGGAATGTTATTACGTACTATTAGTCACTATTCAGCTCACATATTCAAAACGATTGGCATTAATAAGCGAAAAGATTGGCATTTTGAATTTGCAAAAAAAATATTGGCTATTTTAGTTTTTTAAAGGCATCATCATAGTAACAATGCAATACTATAATACCATGCTGCCATCCACGAATGTGTCATCCACAGAGGTCTTGACATCATGTCCCTCTTTAATACTTTGCATATGTTACAGGTTGTCATATTTGAGAATCTGGTCGGATATGGGAATGTTATTACGTGTTATTAGTCACTATTCAATGCAAATATTCAAAAATATTGGCATTAATAGGCGAAAAGATCGAGGGCATATTCCATTAAGACAAATAAAACCAAAATCTATAGAACATTATACCGTCATCCTCCAACGTTGATTTTAAATACTTATTCCCATTTCTATCTATCATCGAAGACTTGGGCTTTAGGGTGCCTTCGTTCTAATGTTCCTAGTCATGGACATGTAAGACACCTTAGAGATTCCATTGAGGCCCAATTCAAAGATGAGAGAATGGTTTTGTGTGACGTGATATTTGAGCCAAAAAAAAACTTTGTTAGCCAACAAAAACTCAGACAAGAAAAAACAAAACAAAACAAGTATCTTCTGATTGGTGTTCTCCCTATATTCGATGCTTTGGTTGGTTGAAAGGCCTGCCTGGAGATTTGTTTGTTGATCTTCTTTGTTTTCTTGCTGGGAGTTGGAAGGGATTTTCAGGTCACCTGCAAAATGATCCTTCATTAAAGTATATAGTTTCTTCCAACAACACAGATTTGGCAAGTGTATCAAATTCTGTAGAGCACACAAGAATTTGTCTTCTGTCAGAGGAGTCACACTTACCGTGGCTTGTAAAATGGTCTTTAATATTCAAAAATGACGTGAAATATTACTCCATTCACGAATGTACTCAGAAGGAAATTATAGATTTCGATCATCGTGAGTAAGAGTGGTTAAAACGACATACTAAAATTACATAAGTTTCTATTACAAAGTTTGTTGAGTTACTTCTGGGTGTGGTAATAGACTTGAGAGAAAGACATATTCATTGTCAAAGTTTGTTCATTATCTTCTAGATGTAGTTACAGATTCCACATACAATCAACTATCTATCGCTACTACACATTTTTTATTTTACTACTCCTATGCATATGATTGCATTTGGGTCGATGGGTTGCGCCTATTTACATGAATATTCCCCTCCTACTTGAAGGTGCGTATATAACCAGGGAATGACGGTGTCAAAACTTTCTAATCCCTGTATCGACATGTAACTGGTAAAATTTAATGGGAAGGAATTCTAGATTATGGACTTTGCAACACTTTCTGAGAATTACTTTATACTACCACCTTCTGCAAGAAGTTTCGAGTGTTCAGGTAATGATTTGGTTTCTGAAAATCATCTTTTACTACCACCTTCATGTAATCATTTTATTTCATTCTTTAGAAGAGACTTTAATGTAGTGGCGTGTTTCCACCTAATGTCAATCTTCCTGTTGTTTCCCTTGCTTTGGATAAGGAAAATGCATTTCTTCTGTTGCAGTTGATGCGATATTTGAAAAAAAAAATGTTCAAACCATACAATTTCTTATTTTTTAAAATACAGAACAATGTATTTTTTTTAATAGACGTTTGTTCGAAAAGTTTTAGGCGTTTTTTTGGATTCACGTCCTTCAAGGATGTTAATTAATCACAAAATTAATATTGTTTGTGCCAATGCAATTGATTCGTTGTCCACTATGTCAATTGGATTAACACTGCAATGTCAAATAATAGATGTCTGACATGTACCTAATGTCAAGGTCATTATCGCACATGACACCCAATGTCCAAAGATTTATGGACTCAAAGAAACATTGTAGATTTCGTGAGAAAGCAACACTAAAGACGATGTTCTTTGCAGGTGTGACAATCTTGCAATTTAAGTGCTTTGATAATGAAAACCTTGCTTTTTCATCACATTGTCGCACTGCAGTCAGTAGCATTGTTCCCATTTCCATTGCCAATGTCAATGTCCGAAGTTGAAGCTATCTGGAGTATGGGGTCACTGCCTATGTGGATGCCTGGAGGTGAAACTACCTGGAACCTGGGATCACGACTTCTTACACTTGACATTAGTATTAGTAGTGATCGAAAGTTGATTATATGTCGAGTCTGTTACTGCATTCAGAGGTCACTCAACACTATTTGACATAGAACCTGGTTGTCTGTCAATTGTGTTACAACTTTGGCATACAATGTTTTGTTTTAGAATGTTGATTAAAATGCGCATACAGTTTCTCATGTTTTTTGGTATCCAATTTATAATTTCCTTCTGAGTGTATTCGGGCATGGAGTAATATTTGGCGTCACTTCCGAACATTCCACACCTTTTTGTGGGCTGCCATGTCTGCCACCCCTATGACGAAATATATATTCATATGCGATCTGCAACATTTGATACACATGCCAGACTTGTGCTGCTAGAACAAGTTATGTACTTCAAAAGAGGAACATTTTGCAGCTAGCTTGGACATCCCTTCCAATTTACTGTAATAAAACAAAGAAGTTCAACATACAAATCTTCAGGCAGGATTTTCAACCAAACAATTGATCCAATATAGGGAGAATAGCAGTCACAACATACTTGAATTTGTTTTTTTGTCTTAGCTTTTGTTGCCTAATAGGATTTGTTTCCCCCAAAGCCGATGTCACAAAGAACGACTCCCTCGACTTTGAATTGGGCCTGAATCGCATTTCTAAGTTGTCTCGAATGTGAATGGTCAGAACCATTACAAGGAAGGCACCTTAAACCCCAAGTTTTTGATGACAGAGGGGAATTAACACTTAACAAAGAATGGAATGTTGAATAACCAACCAATGCAGGCGGGCCATATCTAGAAGAGACAAGCTATTCAAAAAGCTGGGATAGATCTAGTTGGCAGCACCAATGAATTCCAAGACCCGAAATTGATATTCAACATTTGATCGTCAAGAAGATTGTCCACAAGCTTCAGTATTGTACATATTGTTTTTGGTCAGCGGCAGGCCAAATCATAGTCATTGTGGAAAATAATGTCAGTTGTATTTTGGAACCCATCTTATTTGAATATAGAATATTTGAGGTTTTTTTTAATGGTGTTTTCCAATCTCTGGTATTGCTTTTCATTTTATTTAGTACCTTTTTTGTGTGTGTGGTTAAACATGGATGACAAACTTTTCTTTCTGTTTCCCAGTACTTCGATTTAAATAAAGGCTACTTTGTTCATTCCTTACATTTTACATCGACGAATAATTTTTCATAGGCCATACTTATGTGGTACCCACCCTATACTTAAAGAAAGAAATTGGAGGACCCGTCCTGCTTTCATTCTTCGGGTCCCGTAAATAGAATGAATTAATGACTATTACAACAAGACAACTCAAGTGTTGACGTCGTGTTCCTGTTCAATATCTTGCATATATTGAAGCTTCTTCTATTTGATAATATCCCTACATATACAAAAAAAACGTTTTGTCATATATATATATATATATATATATATATATAAACGAATTTGTGAACCGAGCAACATCCTACAAATTGGAAGATGATTTACATTTGAACCAGAAATAATCTATTAATATATACTAATATGAAAAATGTTGGAATAAATATAAAAAGTTTCTCTTGTCCAAAACTTAGCCAATTATCTGGCCACCGGGTCCTGGGTTTGCGGTATCCAACACCTATGTCCTTTGTTCCGTCATATACATCTTGCAGCCAAAGAACTTCTGTGATCTGCAATTTATGCTTTTACTGGTGAGAACTCACCAGGGGTTCAAAAAAATTGTCATTAATAAAGGAACAATAGCTTTTATTCTGTGAGATACTTATCCATTTTCCCCTTTTCTTCTTCCCGTCTATTATCACTTTCTGGTTATATACTTAGTCACCTTTCTATGATCGTGGGTTCCAGGATTGGCAGGATGACATATATTTATCTCCATCTATATCCTCACATGACGAATCCGACTGACTGTTGTTCCTTTCCATACTTGGCCAATTTTATGGTCGCAATTGTCGGGTTGGTGCTTTCGAACTTTGTTGCTTCTTGTTCCATTGTATACATATTTCACTCAAAACTTTCGTGATTTCAACGAAATTTATGAACCGAACAACATGTTGCAAATTGGGAGAGATTTACATTTGAACCAAAAATAATCTATTAATATATATTAATATGAATACTATTGGAATAAATATAAAAACTTTCTCTTCGCCAATACCTAGCCAATTATCTGGCTACCAGGTACCGGGTTTGCGGTATCCAACACTTATGTCATATGTTCCGTCATATCATCTTGCAGGCAAAGAACTTATGTGATCTGCAATTTATGCGTTTACTAGTGATAACTCACCAAGGGTTCGAAAAGATTGCCATTAATAAACGAAAAGTAGATTTTCTACTGTGAGATACTTAACTCTTTTCCCCTTTTCTTCTTCCGGTCCATTATCACTTTCTGTTTATATACTTAGTCGCCTTTCTATGATCGCGGGTTCCAGGGTTGGTGGGCTCACATATCTTCATCTTCATCTATATCCTCACATGACGAATCCGACCGACCGCTATTCCTTTCCATATTTGGCCAATTTTATGTCCGCGGTTTTTGGGTTGGCGCTTACGAACCCGACTGCTTCTTCTTCAGTTATATACATCTTGCACTCAAAACTTCTGTGATCTACAATTCCACCGCGAAATCCTTGAACTCACAAGCTTCACTCTACGAGGGTTCACAAATGTCTCAAGGTATCTGTCACTGCCTTCCATCCCCACTAACTTCACGTCCTTCCTAATATACATTAACTATACTCTTACTAGTGACAACTGAGCACACTGGCATGAAAGAATTGGCACCTGAACCTCCGCCATATGCAAATTTACTACCGGACTCCGACATCGTCCCCTCTTCCGTGTTACACATTATGCATTCAAATGTTCCAAGATATACAATTTTACCATCGGGGCCTCACGTCTTCTGGGGAGACCTTGTCACCCTATTTTGGATCCTCGCGTTGGTGGGTTCACGAAATCTCTAACTCTTAGTCAATGTTTCATGTTATGCCCATCCTCATATTTCTTTCCAAATATGCAACACCAAAGGTTTAATACTAAAACGCCATCATGCAAAAATCGTAAAGATCGTCATTAATAAGCAAAAGTCTTGAGAACCAACCATCCCTGTAGAACTTGTCCAGAAACATGCAAAGAAGATGTTCCCAGGTATTGGCAAGGCTATTACAAATTTCAATATATTAGCGAAAACAAGTCCAGGCCAGCGTTTCCCTATTCCATACTTGGAAACTTTTTCGACTGCGGGTTCCCGGATTGACGGCCTCAAAATTGTGTTTCGAATCTTCCGGAACTTGCAAACAGTGTCCGGATTTCTGCAATATACAATTTTTTCGTTGGAATGCCCCGTCACCAGCCCAGTCGTCCGCCATTTTTTTCCTTTCTATTGCTTATGGGTTTCAACGAAATTTGTGAACCGAACAAGATCCTGCAAATTGGAAAATGATTTACATTTGGACTAGAAATAATCTATTAATATATATTAATATGAATACTATTGGAATAAATATAAACACTTTTTCTTTTAATTTTTCCTCTTTTCTCCCCCTCTATTATCCCTTTTTGGTTCTATATTTAGTCACATCTATATGATCACGGCCTCCTGGATTCACAAATTGGTAGCTCTTTATCTATATATTGACGCCATGAGCCCGACCGACTGCTATCCCTTTCAATACTTAGCCAATTATCCGTTCACCGGGTCCCAGGTTTGCGGTATCCAACACTTATGTCCCTTGTTCCGTCATATACATATTGCACCCAAAGAACTTCTGTGATCTGCAATTTATGCTTTTACTAGTGGGAACTCACCAGGGGTTCGAAAAGATTGGCATTAATAAACGAACAATAGATGTTCTTCTATGAGATACTTAGTCCTTTTCCCCTTTTCTTCTTCTCGTGTATTATCGCTTTCTAGCTATATACTTAGTCTCCTTTCTATTCTCACAGGTTCCAGCGTTGGCGGACTGACATATATTCATCTCCATCTATATCCTCACATGTCGAATCTGACTAACCGCTATTTCTTTCCATACTTAGCCAATTTTATGGTCGCGGTTGCTGGGTTGGCACTTTCAAAATTTGTTGCTTCTTGTTTCATGATATACATTTTGCACTCAAAACTTTTGTGATCTACAACTCCACAACAGACTCCTTAGCCCTTTTTCCCTTTTCTTCTTCCCCTGTATTATCGATTTCTGGTTATATACTTAGTCGCCTTTCTATGATCGCGGGTTCCAACGTTGGCGGGATGACATATCTTCATCCCCATCTATATCTTCACATGACGAATCCAACCAACTATTGTTCCTTTCCATACTTAGCCAATTTTATGGCCGCGGTTGTTGGGTTGGCGCTTTCGAACTCTGCTACTTCTTATTCTATGATATACATCTTGCACTGAAAGCTTCTTTGATCTACAATTCCACCGCAGACTCCTCGAACTCGCAAGCTTCACTCTACCATGGTTCACAAATGTTTCAAAGTATTGTCATTGTCTTCCATCCCCACTAACTTCCCGTCCTTCGTAATATACATTAATTATGCTCTTACTAGTGACAACTGAACACATTGGTACGAAACAATTGGCAGTCGGTCCTCCACTATATACAAATTGACTATCGTTTAGTCACCTTTCTATGATCGTGGGTTTCAGCATTGGCGGGCTGACATATCTTCATCTCCATATATATCTTCACATGATGAATCCGACCGACCGTTGTTCCTTTCCATAATTAGCCAATTTTCCGACCGTTGTTCCTTTCCATACTTAGCCAATTTTATGGTCGCGGTTGCTGGGTTGGCGCTTTCGAACTCTGTTGCTTCTTGTTCTATGATATACATCTTGCACTCAAAACTTATTTGATCTACAATTCCACTGCAGACTCCTCGAACTCGCAAGCTTCACTCTGCCATGGTTCACAAATGTTTCAAAGTATCTATCGCTGCCTTCCATCCCCGCTAACTCCCTGTCCTTCTTAATATACATTAATTATTCTCTTACTAGTGACAACTGAACACACTGGTACGAAACAATTGGCACTCGGTCCTTCGCTATATACAAATTGACTACTATTTAGTCGCCTTTCTATGATTGCGAGTTCTAGTGTTGGCGAGCTGACATATCTTCATCTCCATCTATATCTTTACATGACGAATCCGACCAACCATTGTTCCTTTCCATACTTAGTCAATTTTATGGATGTGATTGTTGGATTGGTGCTTTCGAACTCTACTGCTTCTTATTCCATGATATATATCTTGGATTCAAAACTTCCGTGATCTACAATTCCACCGTGGACTCCTCGAACTCGCAAGCTTCACTCTACCACAATTCATAAATGTTTCAAAGTATTTGTCATTGCCTTCCATCCCCACTAACTTCTCGTCCTTCCTAATATACATTAATTATTCTCTTACTAGTGACAACTGAACACACTAGTACAAAACAATTGGCACCCTGTCCTCCGCTACATACAAATTGACTACCAGATTCCAACATCGTCCCCTCTTCCATGTCACAGATTATGCATTAAAAAATTTCGAGCGATACAATTTGACCGTCGGGGCCTCATGTCTTCTGGGGAGACCTTGTCACCCTATTTTGGATCCTCGTGTTGGCGGGTTGACGAAATCTCCAATTCCTAGTCATAGTTTCATGTTCCGACCATCCTCATACTTCTTTCCAAATATGCAACACCAAAGGTTTAATACTAAAATGCCATCATGCAACAACTGTAAGGATCGTCATTAATAAGATGAAGTCTCGAGGAATGACCATCCCTACGAAACTTGTCCAGAAACATGCAAAGAAGATCTTGCCAGCTAATGGAAAAGCTATTACAAATTTCAATATATTAGATAAAACAAGTCTGGGACAACATTTCCCTATTCCATACTAGGACATTTTTTCAATTGCGGGTTCTTGGATTGACGGCCTCAAAATTGTGTTTGGAATCTTCCGCAACTTGCAAACAGTGCCCAGAGTTCCGCGATATACAATTTTTCTGCTGGAATGTCTCGTCATGAGCACAACCGTCTACCGTACCTTTCAATACCTAGCCCCAAGTTGGTTGTATCTCCATGACATTGTACATTTACTGTGTATCGAGTCTTCCCTTCTATTTTTTCGATTGTGGGTTCTCGAACTGGCGTCCTCAGGATTGTGTTTCCAATGTTCCATGACTAGAAAACAGTACCCAGAGTTCCACAATATACAGTTTGTCCACGGTAATGCATCATCATGCTCTCTTCCCTGTTACACGTTTTGCGATCAACACTCCCGAGAGATACAATTTGACCCTCTGGCCCTCACCTCTGCTGGTTGTATCTTGTAGCCATATTTCGAAGTGTCACCAATTGCTTTCGATAATTAGCCATTCCTTACTTGTTGTTCCCTGCCCCCACCACCTTCCTACTTCTCTTTGGAAATGCAATTGGCAAGATTTAATGCTAGCACTTTGTTGTGCATGAACCTTAAACATGTCATTAATGACCGAAAGGATCTTCAGGAGATCTCGGGGTCAAGTCGTCAGGTTGGTTGCCTCTGTAGATATTATTGGGCCTCACTCGATGTCCTCATCGGGTTAGGTTTTCAAAAATGAAACTGGTCGGTTTACCTATTGTACCATCCTCAAAATGAGGGGAAATACTTGGAGGGTTTTCCGAGATGTGTATTCCATTGAAAAAAAATGGTTATTTATGTTAATATGGGATTTAATGGGATTTGATTCCTTGAACTTTCACATATCATCCCCTGTTCCGTGGTACACATTTTGCATTCAAGTTTCGAGACATACAATTTGAACCTCAGGAAGTC
The DNA here is from genome assembly GCA_009831015.1 of Picea engelmannii. Classification (NCBI taxonomy): domain Eukaryota; kingdom Viridiplantae; phylum Streptophyta; class Pinopsida; order Pinales; family Pinaceae; genus Picea; species Picea engelmannii. The sequence goes on along the minus strand of ML779109.1, from coordinate 1,098,119 downwards.
ACGTCTCCTGGGGAGCCATTGTCACCCTAATTCTGAAGCCCGTCTGACGGCTTTGCATACTTTCCCATTTCATGGAATCTCTTTCGCGGTTCCTTGGGTTGGCGGGTTCAAAAAATCTCCAATTCTTAGGCACTGTTTATTGTGCCCGACCAAGGTTTAATGCTACTAGTTCATCATTCAACAACCGTATAGACCGCCATTAAAAATCAAAAGTGTCGACGAGACAGTGAAATTTAATTAGAGCTCGAATCCCCGAATTTAAATTAATTTATCTTCTCTTATTTTTTCTTTTCTACCCAGACACATGCAGAAAAGATCTTTCCATGCAATGCGATATATATTACAAGTTTCAATATATTAGCGAAAACGAATCTTCCCAGCCATTTCTCTATTCCATACTTGAGCCACTTTTTTGACTATGGGTTCCCGGATAGGTGGGCTCACGTTTGCACCTCCATTGTTCTAAGTCTTGCAAACATTACCCAGATTTCCGCGATATACAAATTTCCCTCTGGACTGTCCTGTCATACCCTCTTCGGTGTTATGCGTATTGCACTCAAAAACTTCTGAGACATACAATTTGACCCTCACACCCTTGCCTCCAACAATTGTACCTTGAAACCCTATTTTGAAGCTCGCTCGACCGCTTTCGATAATTAGACACTTCTTAACTGCTCTTTCCCATCCACATGACCTTTGTACTTCTTTCTTAATATGCAATTAGTAACCTTTCATGCTAACAACTCACCATGTAGGAACCGTCAACATTGTCATTAATGAGCTAAATGCTCGAGGAGATCTCCCATTAATACGCATTAAACCAAGATCTGCGGAGAGCTATATTTTCCCTTCCGATTGTTCATCTCAAACGTGGGTCGTCACGTTGGCCCGTTCAAGAAATCTCCAATGCTTAATCGCTCATTGTCGTATGCTCCATGTTCGCACTTCTATGTGTGCAATTACTAGTCTTTAATGTTAACAGTGCATCATGCAATAATCGTCAAAATTGTCATTAATGAGCGAAAGTCTCAAGGAGATCTTTATTTCACACGCATTGGACCAAGATTTGCACAACGTTATATTATCCCTTCCAACTCTTCATTTCAATCATCTTCTGGAGCAAACAAACATTCTTGTAAACTTATGGCAGCAGGTTGACAACAGTTTTGTGGAGATACAATGAATATCTTCGGACATCAAGACCAGAACTTCTAGTGGTCCAGAGCATACTCTTACTATTCATCCTGTTCCGCCAAGAACAAAGTGATTTGGACCTCTGGAATCACTCGTGCAGGCTGTGTCCCTGAGGTTTTTGACTGTAACGAGGTGGTCTCTTGGTGCGGTGAAAAAATTATTTCAAGCCAAAGAATTATTCCACTGCGCGACCATTCTCCTATTTCTTTGTCACCTCAGGTCTTCCGCAAGATGTTAAAATTGTCGAAGCCAACATTGACTTTCAAAGGACAAGACTGCAAGAAGTTCCTAGAAAAACATGACAACAGGTTGGACATCTTAGCCGAGTTCCTCAAAGACCCGGCAACATTTCCTGAAGATACCACAAAGTTGCAGGTAAGTTCCTTTAGAAATCCATTCCGGATAATTGCTTGGTTGTTTACAAGAATAACGGGACAAGAATCCATGACAAGCATTTCCCGTATAGTTATTTATATTTTGTACTTCACAGTCAAGGAACAATTCATTTTTGATTGGGGGAAGTTAATTTCCATTGAAATCTGTTACTAGCTGTCACGATTCAAAGAATCGATTTTTTTTTATATGTCAGCCTACTTGATTTTCACAATAGTGCATTGTTGTCTGTTTCCAAAGTTGTCTCTTTCCAAGAAAGTAAATTGTGGAATCGAACCAATAACATTCTGGTACCAGGCCCTATGGAGGCATAAGGCCTCCCATTGTTTTTATGAAGTTTTTAATGACTTTGTCTCAATTTTCAAAGATTTATTGTTCGGGAAGGATGCTCCGCAGATGTCTGGCCAGGCAACCAGTTTTTGAACAGGAAGGGAACACTTGAACAAAAGAAAAATCACAGTGTACTAATGGTCTTTGGCTCCAAGGAAAATCTTGCTTTCCTTCCATCCCACATCACAGACAAGATGTTTATTACATAAATATCAAGGCAATACAACCATTGGTTGCATTTTTTCCATGACAAGAAAAAAAACAGTTCATTCCTCTGCCCTGGAAAGTCAGGGACTTTGTGTGCAAAAACGTCAACAAGATTGACGAATTCACAGGCAATTTCAAGAAATTGAACCTAACATATGTTGAAAGCCTAAAAGGGATCGAACCTAATGGGGTTTTTCGAGAACATTTACTAGCAATTGGATTTAGTAGCTCTTTTATCCATAGACACCTAACCAAAGACAAACACAATGACGACAACAATCTCGCTTCTGGCAATTGTGACGTAGAGACATTGCAAAGCGCAACTGAATTGTATAGACAACAGGGAAAAGTATCTGGTGAGAAGAGTGTCCAGTCCACTGCCAGCACTCCCAAGAGCACGACATCACGGAGCATCACTTCAACGGCCCACCCCAATAAGAAAGAAACACATAAATCTTCAAATAGAGGAGATAAGAACCCTCGAACAAAAATTGATAGTTCTCACAAAGTTCCCCTGATGAAGAAGAGAAAAAACATTGTAGGACAGGCGGACGAACCCAAAATTGAAAGTGAACATATGCAACTTGAAATTGAAACTAAGCACATGCACAAAGTTGGCTCGTTCGCAGACGCGATGCACCATAGTTCTGCAATGGAAATAATTGAGATCGACATTTTTGATGAAGATGAATCCTTCGTATTCCAGAGCGTTGTTTTTGATAGCCAATCTAAAAATATGGTCATTGAAAAGAGAGATGTAACAAATAAGAAAGGCAGATCTCGTACAGAGATTAATTTTAGGAAAATGCGGTCATCCCAAATCTCCCTATTTCACCGCGTAATTGGTGATGCTCTTGATGATTCCATTGTAGGAATTGAAGCGGAGAATGCCAGATCGAAAGACTGTGTCAAGAAATTTGAGGAGGCTTTTATTGCTACCCCAGAGTTTGCCAGTCCTTTAGAAAAAACTGTGCCTGCTACCCCTGCAGCCAAGTTACAAGTATCCTCCAGCCTCCTCACATCGTGTAGAGCCCTTGTAGAGAATAACATCAAGAAAATAATGCAGCTAGTTACTGAAGCCTGGGAAACGTCACAAAATATAGATTCCTTTCGAAAGAGGGCAAATGATTTGCGCGAACATTTGCAGACAAATTTAAAAAATGATCAACATTTCTATGAACATATGCTGACCCCTTTTGCCAACCATGCTATCAACAACTTGGATCTGAAAAGAAGACAAGAGAATCTCCCCTCCCCAAAGCGGATCAAAAAATTAAAAGCATGCTAGCAAAAGAAAGTTAAGAACCTGCAACTCATTGTCGAATCATGTGAACAAGCCATATCAGAAAAAAAAAGAATTATTCAGAAACCTGACCCAAATAGACTTAGCCGGAAGTACCAATGAGGTTCAAGACCCAAACTTAGTCCTCAAATCCTTGTCAATGACCAAAGAAGCCTTCGATGAACAACTTGATATTTTAAAGGGGTTGTCTTTAGAAAATTTTTACGGCATCCTTGAATTTCGTGTAGATGAGCTTGAGAACTGACTACTGGACTATGCAGCACACAATGAAGAAATTGAACAGGCTCTGCATAGTACTTCTTTGGATATAAGGAAATTAGAAAATGAGTTTTTTGACATAGAAATCCAGGATGAAATCAATGTGGCCCCCATGAGAAGCTACATTGAATAATGGTTCCAACGGAGAATGAACAACCTCATCGAGGAAGGGCAACAATCAGTTGGCACGATTCCACCGACTGTGGACGACATTAACAAAAACGCATCTGCTTCATAGTAAGCCTATATTGATGTCATCTTGTTTTCTTTATCAATCTAGTTATTCTACCTCTTTAAATAGAAATCTCTATCCAAAGGCTCATAACTTCCAATTTTTTCTTTTCAGGTCTTCCTCTCTACCGTCGCGCAATTCTTCTTTCTACAGTCCTAATTCTTGTACTTATTTCTTTTTATGGTTCGCGGGAGCCCCAATCCTAGTCTATATGACAAACACATTTAAATTTCCAGAAATATGGAACAGATTCCAGAAATATGTAACAAACATTATTATTTTTTGATCAATTTAAAAGAAAACTATGTTGGATGTCAGGAAATTTTGTTTGTTATATTTGAATGTTTAATGTGTGTGTTTCCTGGTCCTTTTTTCATATTTGATAAATTTCAAAGAAAACTAATTCATAAATGCTAAAAAAAAAAATTCCTTCAACTATGTTGGGTCTATTATATTTGTCATCCTCTGCATGGATACCACATGTACTTCAACGTGCATTTATTCTCATTCCAACCTAACAGGGACTATGTTGCCATGCAACACTTGTTTTTTAAGGATTCAAATATTATATCTATGTATAGTATTATAGACCACTATTTTGATTTGAAAAATCATACATATAAATATGTAGGTGAATATTCAATAAAAACCATATAATTTACTATTAAAACTTGTAAAATTTTGGCAAGTACTATCAATTTTATCATATTTATGTAAAAAATAAGCAAATTTTTACCAAATTGGCAAATATTTTTTTAGAAAAGGTGAAATTTGACCCCTAAAAAATACCCTTACTATGCCATCATATCACAAGGCAACAAAGACAATCTAGATTAAAAGGATTAATGGTGGATGCATTTTGAGCTAAAGTTTGCCATTATTGTTCCCATTCTTATAGTCACTTGGGCTCCTTCCATGGCCCCTCTTCTATGATTCTTGTTGCCACATTAGATTTCTTGGAGTCTTGCACCTATGGACTAGTCAAACCCCTTTGCTTGCTCTTAGAGTTATCGTTGATCTTTGGAGCATGTTATATTGCAAGGGAGGCCGCTATTATGCACACCAAAGTGTGGCAATAATGAAATTGTGAATTTGAATTCCATCATCAATCCCATAAAAGTGTCAGGGAGAGTGTAGGTCATCCATATGCTACCTATGCAAGACAATGGAAAACCTATTTAATGGGTGAATAGTTGTATCAAATATGTGGGGTAGAGGGGCTATCATATTTAGATAGTTCGATTGCGTTAGAGAGAGCATAAATCCATACCACAACCCCATGTTAAGCAGAGACTGGAATATTTTCCAGGATTCTTACCATGGACAATTTGGAAAGAACACAATCGTAGAAATTTCAAACAACAATATAGAAACTTGGAGGATGCATGGCACACCATTCAAACTAGCATCCAAGAATCAATTAGCTCTTTTCCTTGGCTCTAGGAAGCAAAGGACCTGCATGGGGCAAAGAAGATAATTTTTAATGAACAAAAGCTTGAACAAATCCCTTTCTCTTCTATCAAGAATAATCCCTCTTCTCAACATCTCTCCAAAACGACATGGTCAAGACCACCCAAGGGCTTTGTTAAATTGAATTTTGATGGAGCAACCAAAGGCAATCTTGGCCCAATGAGGGTTGGAGGGGTTTTTAAGGGACGATACAACTGTCATTGTTCACTTGGCCAATAACACCAACAATGTAGTGTAACTTGATGGTTTGGCGAAGGGATTGCATGTGGTTCATCAACAAGGATACACCAACCTACTTGTGGAGGGTGATTCAACAGTAATAGTACAGGTGCTATCCAAAATATTGGGGGAAACCATTCCAAACAACACATCATAGAACTAGAGTCTCTCGACTAGATTTATGAAAATTGTTGCCCTAGCTCAAGCCATTCCCAATATCAGTCCATCCCACGTCCGTAGAAAGACCAATTGATTGGTGAATCAACTAGCAAATGAAGGAGTCACTTTGAACAATCAAGAAGTTATGTTGTCGTGGGAGTCATTGGAGCCTAACCAACTTAGAGATGATTGCCTCAAAATCAACAAGAATGGCATGTCAGAGGATGGTCATTCAACTTAATGCTCTTTATTTATTTGGTCTTGGTTATGTGAGGAATGCTACTTCAAGCCTCATCAATATTCATATTGATAGTTTAGTTGTTCAGTCCATAGGATAAATAGTTTCTTTAATTAGTTTTTTGGAATTACAATATATATTGTATTGAAACGAAAAGATCGCTAATTAACCATGACTATGAACTTAGTTTCCAAGTGGCAAGCCACAATTAATGTATCACAATGCATTAGAATGAGTAAAAACAAGCACTACACAAATAAAAAAGGTTAGAAGGATAAGGTTTGTATGGAATGAAAAAGTAACATAAAGTTGTTTGTATTAATAAGTTTTGTTGCAAAAACCAATATCATTTATGAAATATATGTTGAAATTAGAATAAAGATTATGGAGTTGAAATTAGAATGAGTAAAAACAAGCACTACACAAATAAAAAAGGTTAGAAGGATAAGGTTTGTATGGAATGAAAAAGTAACATAAAGTAACATATATGTTGTAAGAAGGTATCACAATGCATTAGAATGAGTAAAAACAAGCACTACACAAATAAAAAAGGTTAGAAGGATAAGGTTTGTATGGAATGAAAAAGTAACATAAAGTTGTTTGTATTAATAAGTTTTGTTGCAAAAACCAATATCATTTATGA
>ML779109.1:1057169-1072228 GCA_009831015.1 Picea engelmannii | reverse complement strand
CCGCAGAGGGGGTACCCCCCCTCTGCACTCCCCTGCGTGGAAGAGTGTACATACTTCTGGGGTGTAAATACTTCATGGGGTATAAACACGGCTGAAAGAAAGGACCTCTGAATCAGGAAGATAATCAGGCTCCACAACCAACATTTCCCTATCTGTGGTAAGGTCTGAGAGCTTCTACGGATGGGCGGCTCGCCCCCATCCCCTCATTTACTCTTGAGGAGCCTCCCCACCTACCATCCTGGTGGGTAATTCATTCCGGGGTCAGAGAGTGAGCTTTGGTTTCCGAGCATGTACAAACCAGTACAATTTCGGCTCGGTGGAAGTTAACGCAGCCATTCTCGGCCCCTTCCACCACCTCTCATCAACCATCGTGGTCTCTTTCAGCACATCCCCCTCCCAGCAATCATGCGACACATATTCATGATATAATTTACATTCATCGACCTTTTATACAAAGGTCTGTCAAATCAAACATTCACATCTTTGAGTTTGCCATAGTTCTTGGCCAATATAGTTATTTTTACAGACTGGGGGAAACAGGGTGTTACAATTCCCTCCCCCTTAAAGGAACATCATCCTTGATGTTCTATCTATCAATATGACTTGTATGTACAGAAGTAAACAAAATCAGATATGCCTGTTTCATGGCATCTTCCATTTCCCATGTAGCCTCATCTGGGCCAAAATGTTTCCACTGCACCTTGACTTGTGCAATGGTTCGGTTCCTGAGCGGGGTTTCCTTTCTATCCATTATGCATTGATGTTCTGGTAGGAATTCTCCCTCCGGTTCCACCTGGATCACAGACCAGTCAATTATATGATTAGAGTCATGTACATATTTCTTCAATAATGAAACATGGAAAACATTATGTGCTTTTACTGTGGGAGGAAGTGCTAGCCTATAGGCTACGAGTCCCACTCTATCTAGAACTTCAAAGGGTCCACAATACTGAGGTGCCAACTTGGCACAAGCTCCCATCTTCAGGGAACTCTTCATGGGTCTAACTCTGAGATATACGTGGTCTCCCGTCTTGAACTCTCTTGGAGTTCTCTTTCGGTCGACGTAACTTTTCTGTCGGTTCTAAGCGACCTTTAGATTTTGTTTTATCTGAGTCACTTGTAGTTCCATTTCTTTCAACATGTCGGTTCCAATAGTAACTCTATTTACGGGATTACTCCAACTGACTGGAGTGTTGCATGGCCTACCATAGAGGACTTCAAAAGGACTCATCTTCAGGGATTCTTGGTAGCTGTTGTTGTAGGCGAATTCCACCAGTGGTAGGTAGTCCTCCCACTTTTTGGGTTGATGCATTACATGCATCCTTAGCATGTCTTCTAATATTTGGTTCACTCTTTCCGTCTGTCCATTGGTTTGAGGATGATAGACTGTGATAAACAACAATTTGGTCTCTAGACCAACCATCAGGGATTTCCAAAAGTTGGAAGTAAATTTCGTGTCTCTGTCAGACACGAACTCTTTAGGCATACCATGTAGTCTGAAGATCTCCTTCATGAATACGTTGGTGATGTCTATTGCCTTGCAAGTCGACTTGATGGGGATAAAATGAGCGGACTTGCTCAATTTATCCACGACTACCATGATGGCGTCATTCTGTTTGGTCGAGGTTGGTAATCTAGTGATGAAATCCATGGAGATGGTTTCCCATTTCCATTCCGGGATTGGTAGAGGTTGTAATAATCATGTTGGGTGTCGGTGTTCTACTTTAACCTGTTGGCACTTTATACATTTGGCTAAGTATTCAGCTATGTCTTTCTTCAATCCAGGCCAATAGAATTGTTTCCTAGTGGTCGTGATCATCTTTTGGTATCCTGGGTGACCAGTATAGGGTCTTTTATGTAGTTCATCCATTATGAACCTCTTCAAGTCGTCACAATATGGAATATACAATCTATTTCTGTAAGTTAGCAGACCTCCATCTATCATCTGGTAGCCTTCATACTTTGTCCTTGTGGATTCTTGCTCCAGGTACGAGGTCATGGTCTGGAATAATGTGTCTGTTTCTTGTGCATTCCTAACTCTTTCCTTGACATTCGTCTCACAGGTGCTCACCACTGCCAGGTGAATTTTTTTCATACTTCTGCTAAGGGCATCGACCACCTTATTTTCCTTTCCTTTAATATGTTTGATTTCAAAATCAAACTCGCTAAGGAGGGCCATCCACCTAGCTTGTCTGGCATTGAGCTTTGGTTGGTCAAACATATATCGCATTCCACAGTGGTTTTTCATAAGTACAAATTTCCTTCCCAGGAGGTAATGCCTCCACATTTTTAAGGCGTGCACTATGGCGGCGAACTCTAAATCATGGGTCACATAGTTGACTTCGTGCTCATTCAATTTTTGGGATTTATAGCAGACCACACTTCCTCCTTGCATAAGGACTCCTCCGAGCCCTTCCTTGCAGGCATCTATGCACATGAGGAAGTCAACTTCGGAATCAACGATTTTCAACACGGGTGCATGGGTCAGTAGATGTTTTAAAGTTTGAAATCTTTCTTCACATTTTTGTGTCCATGTGAATTTAGCCCCCTTCTTCTGGAGGGTAGTGATTGGACAACCAATCTTAGAGAATCCTTTTATAAATCTCCTATAGTATCCTGCTAAGCCCATAAAAGATCTGATGTCCGAAACGTCCTTAGGGGTAGGCCATTCCATGATAGACCTGACCTTGTCAGGGTCTACTGCTACTCCTTCTTCAGATAGGACATTGCCCAAGTAATGTATTTGCTTCTGGAAAAAGTCATTGTTATCGGACTAATCGGTAGGTGTGAACACTAACATATCTCCCTAGATCCACCTGGATCTAGAAAAAAATAGGACAGGACATGACTCTTTCCCTAAGTTTTGACCATTGAATTAGCTAGTAGAAAGGAACAAGTAACATACCTTTGTATCACTTCCTAGGGTCTCTGTTTCTCCCACTTCGCTCTGGTGCTCTCGTGAGGTCAAGACCAAGACAACACAAACCAACCAAAGTAAAGATAGCAAAATATATTCAACTGTCAACTTATGTGTATGATCAAGGAATTACACAATAAAGTGAGAATAGATTTATGGGAAAGGGACATGCCACTGTATCATATTAATTGAAAGTAAAGATTACAACTTGATCACCTTGATGTCGCAAGCTTCCTTTCGATGGCTCTTGGCTCCAACACACACACTTGCTCAATCCTTGTATGAAGAAGATCAAATCCTCTTGATAGACTTGCTAGAGTCTCCAAGCTCCTATTCAAGCTAAGTCCTTCACACAATTCTTTCACCAATTCTCCAATGAATCTTGTTTAACCTTTTCCATGAGAATTCCCTCAATATATAGGAGAGAATGAGATGGTTACTTAGATAAGAATGATCCCACAATATCAGGGAATCCAGTACAAGGATAACCATTCGAATGCCAACCCATTCTTCTAGAAGATTCCCTTCTAGAACCATTGAGAATCCATCTTTTTCCAAGCTTTAGAGAAGGTTCACACCCTAGATATGTAGCACAGTGCGAGAAGTTCGCACCCTAGCTTAAGGTAGCCTACGAGAATGGGTCATTCTCGCACCCTGGTATATTGGCAACCTGCGAACTCTCTTCAAAAGTATGTTTTCTGGGAGGAGATGAATGTCAATTTACTCAGGATAAAGTTCTTATGAGGGGCCTGAGTACACCATCATCAATACATCATCATGATGACCAAAATCATGGGTAACAGAATGCCCCCCAAAGTATGAGGCTGGAATCAGTGATAGCCGAAAGACTTTGTAAGCTGCATGTGTGTGTCATAAACCAGGAGCGCACCTAATCGGAAACCTGTGAACAACCAAACATCTGCAGAATATCACATATATTAATTATGAGGTAGACATTTTCATACTCAAATCACTAACGGATGACATTGTAGACATAGGTCATGGCCACCAATCATACACTGTGGATCCACGCCATCAAAATATAGCATAGACACCAGGGATACACTATGGATCTATGCGAGAAAATTCAAATTAAGATGACATAGCCACGAGACATACAAAGTGGATTTATGTGTCACAAATTATACATACTCCATCGCAACCTGGACAAAGAGATGATATCCAGGGTCTTCAATCTCGTCGCCCAAAAGTACGAATATAACCATGTGATTACATGTGTTGAAGTCAAACATGGTAGAAACCACTTGATTACCGGTCATTGATGAAACCGTTAACAAGTGCGAGGGAAATCACCATTGATGTCAATGAATCCCAAGGTACTATGGTACAATCCATCGAGTGTGAATGAATGAGTTGAAGTTGAACATTTGACAGAATCTTTTGATCAGGGGTCAATGATGTAAACCCACTGTCGAAAGCGAGGAAACCTGCCATTGAGGCATGCAAGTTCCAAGGTACCAATGAATTTCTAAGTCTTGATTCCGGATAATGAGCTGAAGTCAACAGAACAAAACTCGTCACAGGAGGGCCTTGATGTATCCCCCATCAATGACACGAAATGAGTAACAGATTTTGAAGGTGAAACAGAGTGTGATGTAAATTGGACTGGACACAGGGAAGGCCGACACAGAGAGAATGGACAACTGCAGATGGCCGAATCAATAGAGGTTTTAGATGGACTTCTCTTAAACATATGAATGACACGACTAATGATTTGGAAGCATTGACTCAAAGACGACACAGGGAATGACCTTGTAGCAAATCGAATGAGAGACAAATGGATTTCCCAAACCGGCTTCAAATATAATTAATAGGGGGTGTCATGTTCAAGAGAGACACTTACTGCCAATCAATATGAAGATGATAACATATCCCTTTCCCAAATTTTCCCCCACCATTTTTGGCGAGTACCTCTTTATTTTTACGCAAGCTTGAGGAGGATAACATATGCTTGTTGATATAAGCTTATCCTTCGGATAAGTCCTTTGGAGTATGTTTAACGAACCCTAAGAAGGAGTGGTTCGGTCCCATGATGGGTCTGTCGATGTTTGTTTAACGAGTCCAAAGATAAAAACTCGAAGGTTTTTCATGATTATAGAGTCTGGAAAAACACTTAAAAGAGAACTCTCTCAGTTCCTTTTTCGTAAAATAGTCCAATGAGACCGAAAAAGAGATAAATTATCGCTCACTAGATGCTTTCTTCAAATACTTTATCGAGCGCGAAAATAGCAAGGTTGCTCTGCTATCTTTTCATGTTTAGAGAGTCTGAAAAGAGCTTAAAGAGGACTCTAGGGGGGTTCCTTTGTCGTATAACCTTATTGAGCCCGAAAAAGTGATAAAAGTGTGCTCACTCGCGTTCTCATGTATTTTCGAGCGCGAGAATGGACAAAGACCAAGCTCGAGGTTTTACACAAAAACCATAAAAAACAATCAGAACATGCGATGACAAAGAAAAAATACATCCGCATCCCTGTACATGAACATCGAAGTCGTTGCGCCTGCAAAAGTTACACTCAAAAGGGCATTAGGGATTAGGGTTTAATAAATAAATAATTATAAAAAACCAAATAACATGGAAAAAGTAAATATAAAGGAGTAAAACTCTTTTTACCATATCATTTTCACTTTTCCACTATTTGAGCCCCAAAACCCCTCTTTTACCCTCGAAGTTCGGCGTCAGATTGCGGGAGTTACGAACATCCATTCGACAAGCCATCAACAACAGTGAGGTAGGCTCTTTGTCCTCTACTCTTTCATGGTTTAATTTTGCATTTTCATTGGTTAAAACACATTTTTTGAGTTGGTTTTATGAGCCCTACTTGCACTTAGCCATTCTCGCAGGTGGGCTACACAGGACCTGTGAGAATGGGTCATTCTCGTAGGTGAGCTCATAGCAGCCTGTGAGGTTCTCGCACTGTGCCTAAAGGGCACCTGCGAGAACCACAAAGCACAAAAGTTTTTTTAAAAAATTGCTCAAAGAAAGAGAACCAATTCATGAATAGAGTTACTAATCCTCTTCTTGTGCTTCTTATGCAGGTATTTGGCCATCAAAATGGTTCTTGAATGGCGTGAAAGGGAGCATGAAGAAGACAATGCTATTGCCGGAAATCATCCACCCACTATTGCTTCTTTGAGAAATTGTGGCCTTCTGAAGTACTTTCGTATCCCGGGCATGAGGGCCCAAGTCAGGTTATTAGAGTACCTTGTGCACATGTGGGATCCTGATCAGCAGGTATTCCACGTAGGGGTCCACACACTGTCCTTAGATATTGAGGACAATTACTTCTTGACTGGATTGTCACGGTGTGGGTACCACGTGAGCCTGACTGATAGCAGAGGTGGTGGGCTGCCCATGAGTGAGTACTGCCACTTACACTATATTCCCGAGGCAGAGAGGAAGAAAGGGAAAGTAGCTATTTGGGGAGTACGAGATTTGACCCTCCATACTATCTTGTTCACCATAGCTCGGATGGCTGGGAGCTCCGCTCTTCACATGGCACTATAGAGTTACTTCCAGTATGCCATATAGTGTACTGAACCTTGGGTTTTTAATTGGGTAGATGCAATGCTTCGTAGCATGAAAAGATAGTTGACCAAATGCAGACGAGGTGACCTGAAGCAATTCAGGTACGGATCTTTGTTAGTGTCCTTCTTTCTCAAGAGGGTTCCATTACTGAGGCTGCAGGTGGAGTGAAATTTATCGGCTCCCAGGGATCCAAGAATGCTGAGATGGTGTCAGCTCATGGCCCGACACGTAGCTGGACTAATTATCAAGTATGATGATACCTTCTTCAACTGGATGCAACCACAGATGTTGATGGTTGACGATTATGCTTATGTCGAGTTGGATTTCCGAGGAGATCCAGACTTAGTTCTACCGGAGGATGCTCAGTGGGGGGAAATTGGTAAGAAGTACACACATTTTTTCTTTTTAAATGTTTTTATGAATTTTATCATATGTAAATGTTTTTTGTTTTATATGTTCGTCCAAAGACTAAATACAAAATTCATTTTTTTATGACACAGATGTTGGACCTTATTGACCTCCTGGTACTTCTCCCATTCATTGGCGAGGAGAGGTAGCACTAGTGCCACAATGGGAAGCTGGGGATTACCAAGCAGTGGAACAAAACCTAGAGGGTTTGACAACAAATATTCCAGACATGCCTCTTGGAGAGGTTCCATGACGCGATCATCGTCATACAGTAGGAGTGTCAGAGTCCATGAGTCGACTACTCCTTAGAGTTTCTCGGGCAGTCGTGTGTCACTGTGAATGTCATCCATGACGTCACTTTGTAGAAGCTATGAGCTTCAGATTTTGACATTTTGGTCTTCGGACAAAACTTTTTTTTGTAAAAAACTCTTTTGATCGTTATATATACAGACGACTTCTACCGGTTTATCATGTGTTATGAAAATTGATGTGATTGATTTATAAATGATCCAAATGTCTGTCTAATACATAGTTAGCCAATGCATTAGTTAATGTATTTAGACATCTAGGAATATGTTGATATTCAATGTAATCAAAATAACGTTCCAAGAGACGAATTCGCAAATACACCCGTAACAAAGTAGGACTTCGAATAGTATAGACATTACTTAATTGTAGTACTACAAGCTGCGAATCGAGTCGCACAACCAAATGACAGATTTCGAGCGAGATAGCATCAACCAATAATTCAATAACAATGCTATACTTTGCAATGTTGTTGGTTGCATGGCCGAGACACACACCTCATAAGGAGACAAGTTCATTTGTAGGGGCATAAATTGCCCATGCAGCGGAAGCAAGGTTTTGAGTACTATGGCTAGCGCCATCAGCGAAGCCAATATAGGGTAGCGAAGACTCCGACATCTGGAAATCAAACACAACGTCACATAAGGGTAGAGACCAGATAACGACAAAAGCAAGCTATAGTAACACACAAGAAGTATGATACAATAAAAATACAAGTACTCGTGCACAGATGATTTTATGCATAGTACTTCTTCAAGTACAACACATTCCTGGGTTCACTCAAAGGGATACCATTGTAATCTACTAACTCATAAGCTCCTTTTTCCAAAACTCGTTGAACGATATAAGGACCTTGCCACATGGCTTTGAATTTTCTAGCTCCTAGCATATCTCGATCTTGATCATATAGGAGAACGAGATCTCCTTAAGAGAAAACGCGAGGCTTGACATGCTTGTCGTATTGGGCCTTGACACGTTTCTTTTGAGCTTCTATAACTAGGGTAGCATCACGTCGAGTTTCGTCTAATCGCATAAGATATAATAGATGTTCTTCCTCAGCAGAAGTGTTTGGTAGGAGTTCAACAACTAGTTTTAAAGAGGGTATCTCGCATTCAATCGAGAGAATAGCTTCCAAACCATAGACTAATCGGAAAGGTGTAAACCCAGTAGAAGATTTGACAGATGTCCGATAAGCCCACAATGCCGAAAACAACATTGTGTGCCAACTTGTTTTGTGAATCCCTATCATTCGTCGGAGTGTAGTTATGAGAACTTTGTTAATTTCTTCGACCTGGCCGTTGGCTTGTGGGTAATAGGGCGTTGAGTTATCATGGCAAAGACCCAACTTTTCAGTAAGTTCGGACATCATGAAGTTTCTGAAGTGGCTACCGTTATCAGTGACGATAGCTTGGGGAACACCAAAATGAGCTATGATGTGATTAAAAATGAATAATGTTGTGGTCTTTCCAGTGTTGTCAAATGTCGACATCGCCTCGGCCCATTTCATAAAGTAATCGACGGCTACAATGATGTAACCATGCCCCTCGACCGAGTGAGGGTGACATGTCATGAAATTGATGTCCCATTTCGCAAAGGGATCAACGGAGACCACAGGGTGAAGAGGAGCAAGATGTGACCATATTTTCTGATTATAGGTCTGGCAAGCATGGCATTTTTGAATGACGATTATGCAGTCGTTAAATAAAGAAGGCCAAAAATACCCTACTCGTAAGATCTTCTGGGCAGTAGCATACCCAGACATATGACCACCACAGGCTCCAGAATGAAAGTCATTCAGAGCTTTCTCAGCTTCGTCGAACATTAGGCAACGTCGAAAAACAGAGTCAATCCCCTGACGATAAAGAGTATCCTCGAGGATAATATATTGACGGGCTTGATAGCGTATGCGACGTCAGTTAGTACTAGACAAAGTTGGCTGGAAAGTCTGGGTTTGAAGATAGATAATGATATCACCATACTAAAGATCATTGGTGCTGATAAGGAAAAGAGATTCACCGGGTAATGTATCAGCTGCTACTATTTCCATTTCAGAATGGGGAAAGTCGCATATCAACTCAGCAAACACTAAGGACTTCTTAGACTTGGCGTGTGCGAATTCCAAGTCAAACTCCTGGAGAATCACAATCCATTTGGAGTATTTCCCCCCTAGCAATTGACGTGTGAGAATGTGTTGCATGGGGTTGCAATGAGAAATCACTGTAGTCTTGCGCAAGAGGATATAGTGCTAGAAGCGTTGGACGGCTTGGATGGCAGCCAAGGCCAGTTTTTCGACATGTAAATACTTGATTTCAGTAGGCGTTAGACTTTGACTCAAGTAGTAGATAACATGTTCGTCGTGAGCATCATCCTCTTGAACGAAAACCATACCAATGGTATAATCCGAGGCCGTAAGGTAAAGGAAATAATTGCGACTGTAATCAGGGGGAAAGAAAAGCAGAGCACGCGTTAGGGACAATTTCAAAGCTTCGAAAGCATTATTGGCGATGGTATCCCAGACGAACTCGAAACCCTTTTTCAGTAGCTGTGTAAATCCACGAGTTATCTTGACGTAATTTGGGATAAAACAACGAAGAAAGTTTGCTTTCCCCTGCAAACTTTGTAACTGGTGAAGAGTAGAAGGAGGAGGGAGATTAAGGATCGCCTCAACCTTTAAAGGATCCACCCGGATCCCTTGATGTGAAACGATGAAACCTAGAAGGTGGCCGGATTCCATGCAGAAAACACACTTATGAGAATTTAAACGTATACGGTAGAACTGACAGTGAACGAAAATGGCTCGGAGGTGGGTTGGGTGATCGACTCGGTGCATTGAATGAGTGGGTAAATTGTCCAAATATGGTTGAACGATGTGCTTGATATCATGGAAAGCATAAGACATAGCACATTGAAAAGTTGTGCCAGTGTTCTTGAGACCAAAAGAGAGTTTTCAATAGGCAAAAGTACCCCAAGGACAAATAAAAGCTGTCTTGTATTGATCCTCGGGAACAATGTTGATTTGATTATACCTGGAGAAACCATCCATGAGAGAGAAGATTTCACTTCCGGTGCAATCATTGACAATCTGATCGACGAAGGGGGTAGGAAAGTTGTCTTTGGGACAAGCTTTGTTGATATCCCTATAATCAATGCATACACGAATGGTGCCTTGTTTCTTGTCAATCGTGACAAGATTGGAAACCCAGTCTGTGAGAGCCACCAGATAAATAAAGTCGGCTTTCAGAAGTTTCTCGACTTCGAGCTTGATTGTAGCCGCTTTACGTGGGTGGACTGGATGAAGGCGTTGCCGGATGGGTTTAGCGTCGGGGTATGTCTTTATCTCATGTATCACAATCTCAGGGTCGATACCCGACATTTCTTCATGCTCCATGCGAAGATGCCACAAAACTCTTTGAAAAGGGACGTGTAGGTGACGACTTCGTCAGAAGAACACAAAGCTTTGATATGGACATTTTAGACAATCCCAGGTTTGATAGATATGTCAAGGGGAATAGTGGGTGAGATATTGCTTAAGTTCCCTTCAGAAAAAACATCATGTGCAGACTCGGGAATAGTGGAAATGACAACAATGGTTGATGGGGTCGAGATCCGTTGATAGTTCTCAATGGTATGTTGCTCCAGAAAGAGGATGGAATGATCATGCCCATCGTCCCAAGGGGTTTCTTCCATGACAGACATGATCATCTCGTCTGTGGGAAAAATGACATGAAAAGGATCGAGAGATAACTCACCAAGAGAGGGGGTAGAAGGGGTTGCCAATTGAATGGCCTGATAGGCGGATTCAACCGGACTTAACGACATTTCATCGCCGAAACGAAGATGATCTCTAGGGTCAGGTACTATCCAGGGGTCGTGAGACACAGGAAGTTCGTGAGGCGAGGTGGAGATCATGTTGATGGAAGCAACAGACGAGCATGGAACATTGGGCGGTGGAATGGGGAAAGTACCCATTAACGAAGAGTCCTTGAGAAGGCCTACCCCGACGTTCTCATAACCCGGTGGGGTTTTAGTAATAAACGGTACGTTTCCAGTATGAGTATTGGAATTAAAGAAGGCTAGTTGGTCGACGGTGATGACCTTTCCTTGATGTGGGAAATGTACCACACGAAAAAGGGTTGACACAACTGCATGCATGGAATCGATCCAACTGTGGCCAAGCAGAAGATTGTAATCAAAGGGAGCGTCAAAGACTTCCACTTCGACTTGGACCGTTTTGCCTTCTAACGTGATAGGAAATGCAGGAAGGACATCGTAGGGCTTAAAACCAGAGCCGTTGAAGGCTTTAAGAGTGTTCTGGGATTCATTCAAAGAAGGAGAGCCAATGGTTTTCCAGCAAGCAAGAGACATGACACACGTCGAGGCACCCTCGTCGATAATGGTTCGGCAAATGTTTTTGTCAGAGACAATCACTTGGATTTGGAATGCGAGTTGAGGGCGTAACCTTGGAATGTGATCTTCCAAGTCAAAGATTATTAAATTCATATCTGTCGGGTCGATTCCACCGATAGCTTTCAACAGTGCCTTCCATTGTGCAGAACAAGTTTGAAGGGCTTCAAGGGCTGACATCGCAGAAGGTGCTTAGGCCAAATCTTCAACAATGCTGTAGTTCTGGGCAGCACGAGCATGAGGATTGAAAGCCGATTTCTGAACGACACCCTTTGGGGGGGGTCGAAGAACTGTGTCGAGGCTCGGTTGTTCGAGATGAAGAGGACCGTTGGTATGTGGAGTTGCGGAAGATGGTTGTATCAAGGAAGGCGGTAGATCATCAACCTTCTTTTTAGAGGGAGAATAATCTTTGGCTCGAGTAGTGAGTGCAACGTCGCTCTACTTTGAATCACCAGTACACATCAAAACATAGGATGTAGTAGAAGATGAGGGTTGGTCATGAATGACCAACTGAGCTTGTTGTTGAGACGGGAAGGGTTGGGAAAAAATGGCTGGAGCAGGTGGTTTTGGAGCTCCTTGAAGGAACTTAGTGACCCTGACGCATCGTGGACAATCCTTTGTGTAGTGATCATCACCACAGATAAGACAAGGGTATCGAGGTTTGCGCTTATCCCGATCGTCAACAGGGGTAGTTTTGGTTTTCTCTGCTTGAGAAGTATTTTTGTCCTCCTTATTCTTGCCTCTCCCCTTTTTAGATTTGTTTTTACCGGCTGGGGTAGATTGAACTGCATTTACCTCAAAAGTCTTGCTAGTGGGAGGGGCAGAAGACGGAGCATTTTGAACATTAGAAGAAGCAGGTTTGGGGTTTGTGCTTGAGGCAGAATGTGGTTGGGCCTGGAAAGTGCCAATCACACCGTCAGCTGCATGCGAAGCAGCTGGAGTAGTTGAAGTGGTGGAAGTGGAAGGACGAGGTAAGTTAGGTAGTAAATCGTAAAGGGTTCCCGTTTGTGAGTAAACGAGGTCAAGATATTGAGCACGACTTATGGCCTGTTCTTTTGTGACTACTCCACCCATGGCGATGTCACGACCGATGTCATTCACAAACAATTTGGTGAACCATTCTGCCAACAACTGATCGGGGAGTTCGAGTTTAATAAGACATTGTCACCATCGCCACTCATGAATGTGATCGGATATATGAGTGGCCTCGTTCTGTTTGAAAGAAGTCAAAATCTCGGTCCCCATGTCATAACGAATTGGTAACTGGTAGTGTGTGAGGAAAGACATAGCTAGGGTGTTGAAGTTAGAGAAGAAACCTCATGGAAATTCTATATACCACTTCGTAGCAGAACCTGTGAGAGTTCGTTGAAAAAGATGTAAACGAATAGAGTCATCCATCAACGAGTTGGATGAACACCATAGGTGAAAAGTCATAACGTGATTGTTTGGGTCCTCTCCTGCTTTGCCATCGAATTTAGGAATGTCCGATGGTAGCTTGGCTAGTATAGCAGACCATTGGGGAGAGTGACGAATTGGATCATTTAAAATCCTTGACAAATCTGGAAGATCCAAAGTGGCTATGAAGGGTAACTGTTGATTCACCCGCGGGTACTGGTGGCTTTGGGGAGGAAGCCCTGTTGGAAAACCAGTAGGACCATAAGCGGTCTGCATATAATGTGAAGACCCATGGAGATTCGGTGGTGGTTGGAGAGGATAGTAGCTCATAGGATTATACCCTGGAACAGGGGCTGGAGTTTGAGCATTTGCCCCCCAAATGGGATTAAACGAACCTGGATATGGTTGGCCCATACTAGGGGGTATTACGGACGCAGCTGGAAACTGTTGCCCCCCAGTGGATTGAGGAGGATGTTGTATCAACTGATTCCAATACTGGGCCAAGGAGGGAGGTATGTTTTGCCCATAAGGCGGGGTCGGTCTTCCTATCGAAGGTGGTGTTCCAATTGGGGGTAGTGTTCCAATTGGGGGTTGTGTTCCAATTGGGATTTGTGTGCCGAAAGGAATTTTCCCACTGAGAGGGGGTTGAGTCATACCACCTTGATGAAATTTTCCACCAACGGGAATCTGGTAATTTGGTGTGAACGACGGAATAGTGCCACGAGGATAAATACTGTCAGTAGAAGACGAAGAAGGTCCTCCAAAAGGAAATTGAGGGAGTGTTGGAATAAAACCGGGAAGAGAGTGCCTAGAAGAAGAAGGACCACCAGGAGAGACAAATGGGGTTTGCGTAGGAGTGGGAATGGAAGCATTCAATGCATGATATCTGGGTGGTAGTGTCGGAGTGACGTTGGGCGTTCGTGGTGTGTTGATGGGAGAAAGAATAACCGTAATAAACCTGGTTGGAACACTCGTAGTATCTGTTAGATGGGCCATTTCAGTAGGGATGGTAAAGTGATAGGCGGTAGTCAACGGTACTGTCTCTAGACTAGAGATTTTGAAAATCACCAGTGGGTTGATTTCAGAAATCATAGGTGAACCTGGACCAAAAAGGTCCCGTCGGAAAACCCCCGTAGACCAAAAAAGATCTTGGCCTTCTATCCCTGGAAAGGGTCCAACTGGTGATCCAAAAGATGTAACAACTAAGTCTCCAAAAGAATTCAGTCGCATAAACGGTCGCTTAGAATCACGGTGAAGTCAAAAGTCCTCTCAAGTATTTGTAATTTGAAAATGTTCTAGAGAGTCAGTTCATTCCACTTGTGGTGTGGTCACGACTGTGACTTCACTTTGCCGAGGAGAGCCCTCAGGTGTACTTGTAGGCAAGGGTTGAGAACCCTCCAGATGCTCTGGAGATAAACCCTGCATTCTACGTGAATGACATGGAGGAGCTATTGTAAATGAGTGACAAACTTCACGAAGAAAATCGTATGGTTAACTTTGGTAAAAACAACATGCGCTAGTAAACAAAATCTAGGAAGCAACACCAAGCAAACAAGACCTTCTAATTCCGAAGTCACTAGTTGGTGATGAAATCCAATGTCGCAACAACGAGACGAGAAGGGGCTGGGCTAGGGTGGAAAAGTTACACTGATGACCTGCTTAATGGACTTACACCTTGGTGCAAGCTCCCAAACATAATCGTGGGTAGACCCTCCAAGGAGCCCGACTGAGTTTGGTCAACGTCAATTCCAGGTACCGTGAAGACTTTCCCCTCCATAGTCACCTTGTGTAGGAACCTAGTAAGATAGGCCACTATGGTTACCACTGATAATAATAAAGCCTGGGGGACAGTCGACAGTCTGATCCACATGCAAGGGCAGGGTATCTAGCCCGAAATCAACTCAAAAGGATTCCACTCATCATTGTGGGTATACCTCCAAGTGATCCCCGTAATACGTGCAATCTCTACACTGATATCAACAAAGCAGGGTGAGTAACTCTGTTGATATCAATGCGACCTCGTGTTTGACCCTTGTGTGAGAAGGGCTTCCCAGGACAAGATGTTGCAAATGGAATTTAACA
>ML779109.1:1024696-1055067 GCA_009831015.1 Picea engelmannii | reverse complement strand
AGATCAAATCCTCTTGATAGACTTGCTAGAGTCTCCAAGCTCCTGTTCAAGCTAAGTCCTTCACACAATTCTTTCACCAATTCTCCAATGAATCTTGCTTAACCTTTTCCATGAGAATTCCCTCAATATATAGGAGAGAATGAAATGGTTACTTAGATAAAAATGATCCCACAATATCAGGGAATCCAGTACAAGGATAACCATTCTAATGCCAACCCATTCTTCTAGAAGATTCCCTTCTAGAACCATCGAGAATCCATCTTTTTCCAAGCTTTAGAGAAGGTTCGCACCCTAGATATGTAACACAGTGTGAGAAGTTCACACCCTAGCTTAAGGTAGCCTGCGAGAATGGGTCATTCTCGCACCCTGGTATATTGGCAACCTGCGAACTCTCTTCAAAAGTATGTTTTCTGGGAAGAGATGAATGGCAATTTACTCAGGAGAAAGTTCTTATGAGGGGCCTGAGTACACCATCATCAATACATCATCATGATGACCAAAATCATGGGTAACAGTCACACTTGCTAAATTTGGCATAGAGATGATGTTCTCTTAGCACTTGAAGTACAAGCCTAAGGTGTTCCTCATGTTCCTCTCTATTCTTGGAGTAAATTAATATATCGTCAATAAAAACCAGTACAAATTTGTCCAGGAATTTGCTGAGCACATTGTTCATCAAGCACATAAAAGTGGCAGGGGCATTGGTTAATCCAAATGGTACTACCACAAACTCATAGTGACCATATCTCGTCCTGAAGGCAGTTTTGTGGATGTCTTCACCCTTGATTTGGACTTGATGGTATCTAGATCTCAAGTCAATCTCTGAGAAGATGTAAGCACCTCCCAATTGATCAAACAGGTCATCGATCCTAGGTAAGGGGTACTTGTTCTTTATGGTTACCTTATTGAGTTGTCTATAATCTACGCACAGTCGTAGGGTACCGTCTTTCTTTTTCACAAACAGGACTGGTGCTCCCCATGGAGACACGCTGGGCTGGATATAGCCTTTGTCTATCATTTCTTTTAGTTGTAATTTAAGCTCAACTAGCTCAGGTGTTCTCATCCTGTAGGGTGTCCTAGACACTGGCACCGCTCCTGGTGCAAGTTCTATCGAGAAGCCAATGTCCCTTCTTAGAGGTAGACCCGGTACTTCTTTCAAAAATACATCTCTATATTCTCTTAGTGTGGGGTGGTCTTCGAGGCTTGGTTTGTCACCTTTAACTGATTCCAACACCTGTATCGCATATAGTGGACATCCCTTCCTGCAATACTTTCTCATTTGAAGGGATGATATTTGCCTCACTGAGATAGGTTTTTGGATCCCTTGAAGGGTTATCCTTCTCCCTTCTTCACTTACACATTCTAAGGTTTTATGGTAACAGTCTAGTCTGGATTTATATGTGGCTAGCCAGTCCATACCAATCAACAGATCATACGATCCTAGGGGTAATATGTTAAGGGTTGCTTGGGTGGGGAATTCACCCATAGTGAATCGACAAGATGGTATGAATTCCATTACTTTTCTTTTGGTGTCGGTGGCTAACTGTACCAACCATGGCTTGGCATGTTTATGTGGCTACAATTTACACTTATCAACAGCCTTAGGAGCTATATAACTCAAATTTGAACTAGGGTCAATTAGAATAGACACTAGATGGTTGGTGATCATACCTTCCATCTCCACCACTGAAGCTTGGTGGTCAGCTTGTTTATTATCCACAACTGCATAAATTTGTGGCATACTCTTGGCCACGTCATTGACGGTGGTAGCTTCTTGAACATTGTAAATTCTCCGACTGTTCTGTTGTCGGTGCGGGCAGTCCCTTAGTAGATGCTCTTCTCCACAACCCCAACATTTCAAGGGTTCTTTCTTTGGGTTATCAATCCTTCCTGGGGTAGATCCAAAAGGTTTATTTCTGCTCTGGGAGGGTAAATTCTGCTGGTGTACACTTCGGGTTGGGAAGCTCATCCTTGAGTCAATTTTATAATTTTTAAATCTTGGAGATTTAAACCCCTTTTTATGGAATCTTGAACTATTCTTCTGCTTCCAACCTTCACGAGGTTTTGTCTGATGCCCAAGATGTTCATAACAATATCTTGCCTTTCATATAGTGTCTTTTAGGGTCCTTGGCTCATCAAACTCAAGTCTGTTATGATAATCCTTAGGTAGTCTGCTGATGAATCGTTGCACCTTTTCCTTTTTTGCTTTTATATAGGGTACGTACCTCAGCAACTCGAGGAATCTGCTGACATATTCCTCTATGGTGAGTTTCCCCAGCTTGAGTTCATAGAATTCTTTAGTCTTTTCGTTGAAATACTTTTCCAATAGATACTTCTTCCTGAAGTATTTCTCAAACCGTTCCCAAGACAGGCCCTATTCATGAATCCCTTTTACATTCTTAAGGTCTTCCCACCAAATGGAAGCCTTTCCATTCAAGTTGAAGGTGGCTACTCAGGCCTTCAAATTTTCTAAGAAGTCATGGACTTTGAAATACTTCTTTAGTCCAAGAAACCAGGCCTCCACTTCCTCTCCCTTCTTTATTTCACCGTCGAAAGAGGGTGGTTTGACCTTCCTGAATTCTTCGAGATTATGACTCTTGGAATGCTTTCGCTTCTTTCATTTTCTTCAGGAATAAGAACTAGTTATGCTGCTAGAAGATCCCTCCGAGTTGCTAGCTTCCTTTCCAGAGGAATCGTTCGATGCTTGTCCCTTATCTCTGGGGTGGACCTTCCTCGAGTTGCTCTTCCTAGTATGGCCACTTAAAAGACCACGTTTTTGTATCTCAAGTGGACTTCGACTTTTCTTTGTATGTCGTCGATCCGCTGGACTGGTGTCAGGTTCATGCTGCAATTGTCTTTGTGTGTCGGATAAACTCTACAGTAAGACTGCATCAATTTCCGTTTGCTTTTCTTGCTCTTTTATCATCCTCTCGTTGTCAGCCTTGCAGCTTTGTAGTTCGACCATGAGGCTCCTCATAGTCTCAACTAGATATGGAGGGGTCCCTACCTCCCTCCTTTCATCAGACTCTTCGTCTCTATTGTGGGAGCCATCTCCCACTTCATGGTGAATCACCATTCTATGTGTCTGCAATTTCCCGCAGTTGATCGTCTGCTTGTGTGCAAAAGAAAAACGCTTGTTGTTAGTCAATATTTATATTTATTCATAACCAACACATAATTCATATTTTTCACATGCATACACACAATAGAAGTTTTCATTCTTAACTTCGACTTGTGATTAAGGGGGTTAAGATAGAGGGTTACTCCTTTTAAGAGTACTTCGAATAGAGTCTTTGCTCAACCTGTTTGTGAGCCCAAGCAGGCCAAGTGTTGTAACCATGCTATGATACCAATTTGTCACACACCCACTACAACATAATAGATTTCTCGCCTTTTTCTTTCTCCTTCTTTAATGAGGGACAAAGTCCCCAAATTCCTACGAGGTCCTAGCATAGGCTAGGTCTTCTGATTGGTACCTTCACTAAACCAATCCACTGGTTCTTTCATTTAAATTCCGTCGTGTACAACTCAAGTACCAAGTGCAAGCTTCACATCCATGTGATCATCGATTATGACCCTGGGCTAAGCCAAGAGTCACCTTTTGCATTTCACGACTCAACGATGCCCAAGAGTCGAGTCTTTCGACTCTTCAAACCTCGAAACCCGAAATCGTACCTTCCCTGAGATTGACGACTATGAATCTCTACCCTAATCCGACGGTCCTGGCCGTATCGGGACTTCAGAAACTGGGAGTTCGAAATGCAAGAGAGTCAAGTTCTTCGACTCTTCTAACTTCGAAACCCGAAATCCTATTCATACTAAGCCGACTCGGAGTTTCACATATCGAGATTTTGTGTACCGGGATTTCTCAACTTGTGAAGATGAGGGGTTCATACCCTTGGGTTTCCCGGGTGCCGAAACGCTGGAATTATTTCACACTACACTGCTTTGGGATTTCACATACCGGGAAATCAATTCACACTACATCGCTTCGGGATTTCTCATATCGGGATTTCACAACTTGCGAAGACGAGAGGTTCATACCCTTGGGTTTCCTGGGAGCCAAAACGCTGGAATCATTTCACACTACACTGCTTCGGGATTTCACATACCAGGAAATCAATTCACACTACACCGCTTCAGATTTCACATACTGGGATTTCGCTCACCAGGATTTCACAACTTGCGAAGATGAGGGGTTCATACCCTTGGGTTTCCCAGGAGCCGAAACTCTAAAGCCCATTTACACTAATCTCTTTTCGGGGTTTCACATGTCGGGACTTCGTGATATGTGAAGACAAGGGGTCTCGCACTTGGGTTTCCCGGAAGCTGAAACTCCAAATCCCATTTACTTCGCGACAGGGGCAAGGTAAACTCGCGGATTTACTACAATGGTAGTATTTTCAAGGGGCTCACTCCGACTCTAGAATGCGAGGGAACTTTCTCGAAAAAGGGTGCCTTCGGGAAGATAAACCAGGGCATAGCACAAATCAAGTTAGATGGGTCAATCCTCAGGGGAACGGAGTCGTATTCTGAACTTATACATTCTATACATTAACCGATTTGTAGTTATACCAGTATAAGCATGCATCCATTATTTCCAATCAAAGCACAAGGAAAACACTTCGATACAGAAACTATTTACGAGCGTATAAAAATGAGCATGCAATCGTGACATTCAATTCCAAATGCAAGACATAACACTTATCAAAAATTCCGGACGTGATGCGAATGCTGAGAGGGGTGCTCGTTTCCACCCAACCGTAGGCTCAATGATTCCAACCAGATTTACCACTAGCCACCCCCGAGCTAGACCACGATGCTTTGAGACTCAGTCTCCTGCTTCCAGCTCAACGGAAGTCAAGGATGAAGGTTACTCCCCTTCTCCTCTGTTCATGACTCTCTGTATTTTCGGATTTCCTCTGGTTCTCCTTCCGCGATTCCTGTCGCGCACGCTCCTCCTCCTGCCCCCCCCCCTTTCCACACTTCTTTCCTTGCCTTTCTCCTGCGAGGTTGCATGTGGCGTGAATTTCCCTGTTCGTGGTCAGGTCTGAGAGCTTCTACGGATGGGAGGTTCGCCCCCATCCCCTCATTTACTCTTGAGGAGCCTCCTCACCTACCATCCTGGTGGGTAATTCATTCCGGGGTCAGAGAGTGAGCTTTAGTTTCCGAGCATGTACAAACGAGTATGGTTTCGGTTCGGTGGAAGTCAATGCAGCCATTCTCGGCCCCTTCCACCACCTCTCATCAACCATCATGGTCTCTTTCAGCACATCCCCCTCCCAAAAATCATGCAGCACATATTCATGATATAATTTACATTCATCGACCTTTTATACAAAGGTCTGTCAAATCAAACATTCACATCTTTGAGTTTTCCATAGTTCTTGGCCAATATAGTTATTTTTACAGACTGGGGGAAACATGATGTTACACCATAGATGATCTAGGTGGATATTGGTGGCCACCAACGTGTTCCAAATTCCAACTGGCTCATCTGGACAGTTTTCAGTTCACCATGTTTCTCTGTAATGGGGACATTTCTTTGTAATTGTGGGTTCTGCACTTACATGGTTGTCTTGAAGCCCTACACAACATCTAAGTGGATATTGGTGGCCGCCCACCTATTCCAACTGAATTATTTTGGAAGTTTTCATGTCAGTGCATCTTTTTGTATTTCCAGGGCCATTTTGGGGCTCTAAACAATGTTTTCTTGACTTGCCACAATCAAACTATAGATGGAGTCAGAGTTTGAAGGCATAATGTGTAGTTCTCGAAAAGACCTTTCCAATGGGCTATCACGCGCCTAAAACGAAGATCATATGTCTTCAAACTCTATAAGTTAATGTATTAACTTACCCTAACGAGGCCCACATGGCTTTTGGCGCTTCATCTCATCTCCTAGGGTTAGGTTTTTGGATGTCTAGGGTTTTGACATTCATGTTTATCATAAAAAGGCCTTCAGAGCCTCATTATAATCATATTATTGCAAATGAGCATAGCCGTCACATGTCTTCTTAGAGATAAATCTGCCACCATTCTAGCGAGTCTTGCACTCTGTATTTTTACAATCTTTGTACATTTCTTTCATTAATAAAAAACATGTATTGTTGTATTTCTATGCTTCTGGAAATTTTTATGTGTATTTCATTGTAATATTTATGCTTTCATTTCGTTCCGAAAATAACCCGGACCAGTGGTATCAGAGCAGGTTGCTCTTGATTGTTTTTCAATGCATGTCCCCGATGAGGTCCTAGTATAACAAGTTGGGTCTCGAGCTTGTCTCTCTTGAGGAAAATCTCTCTCGCATGCCCGAGAAACCCTTTACAGTGGAAGAAAAGAAAAATGATGGAGCAGAAGATTCTATTAACTTGTTTCTTGAGCAAGCTCTCACGCGATAGAGGGACGAAATGATGGATAATTTTTCCCACATCCTGCAATGCTTGTCGATAGAAACTGGTGCATCTTCTTCAAGTGGCCACTTTGGAGGAACCTCTGACTTCAAGGTACAATTTTATTTTGATATTCTCATATTTGAAGGTCAGATAGATGCGAATTCCTTAGAAAAATGGTTGAATATGCTAGAAGGTTATTTCTCTGTTCACAATTTTTCCGACAGGGAAAAGATCACCTTCGCACTCCTCAAGACTCTCCCCCATGTCAAACATTGGTGGGAAACTTACTGGGAACAAAGTTCCACAAAGGAATCTAGAATATATGGGGTCGATCCCACTTGGTATTTTTTTGTGGATGCGGTCAAGGAACAATACTACCCTGTTGATAACTATGAAGACCGGTACATGAGATGGACCACACTGCGGTAAGAGAAGAGCCAAACAATGTTGGAGTTTACAAATACTTTCCATACCTTGCACACCAAGCTGGGTATCAAAGACTCCAAGTGACATTTGGTTATGAAATACCATGGGGCTTTGCATAAGTACATCCAAACTGAAATAGATTTCCTAAACATCTCATCATTGGGAACTGCCTATCGATATGCTGTCAAAATCGAGTAGAAATTTAGGCACTAGAACAAATGGGAGTTAGGGTCTACAAATCCGTAACAACCAAAGCATGGTAAAGATGGCCCTAAACAACATCCTCCCAACAATCAGTCCAAGACATGGGAAAATAATGGTAAAGGAAAGATGAAGAATGACACTGTGAAGTGGTGCGACTTCCACAAAATCCCCTGGCACAACACCGATGAATGTAGCTCGAAGCAATCATTGGTGTCCTAGGTCAAAGATAAGGAGCCAAACCCTGATTCAAAATCTAATCCTGAAAATAGTGAAAACAGATAGATCATTGACGCAGACCCCACTACTACTATCACAACTGCAACAATTCAACCAGAAGAACTAGTAGATCCTGAAGAGGGGGAGCGACTCTTCCATTCACAAATGTGGGTGAAGGGGACCCCGTTGCATTTCATTGTTGATAAAGATAGCTAGAAAAACCTCATCTCAAATGAGGTCATCAAATAGTTGGGGTTGTCAACAACACCACACCTATACCCATACAACATTGGGTGGCTTCACCAAGGATGAGATCTTTGTGTCAGCCAGCAGTGTCGCATGTCCTATGGCATCCAACCCTTCAAGGATGAGGTAGTGTGTGATGTTTCCTCTCTTGATGTATGTGATGTTTTTTTGGGCCAACCATATATGTGGAAACATCATGTTTTTTATGAGTCTCGACCTCATAGTGTCATTATTACCCTGAGGGGTCAGCTCTATAGGATACTAGAGGTAGTTTCAACTATTGTTCCACCAAAACAGTGCCGCAAGGTAATATATCATACTGCAAAATTCATCCTCTTCAAAGTCTGTTCAAAGGATGCACAAGAGGCCACTACAACTACTGCAACCTTAACACCTTCTATCTAACAAAAGAATATTGCAAAAGAGAAAGCATATATTTCTTCTTCACCTACAATGGTGCCTACACAATGCCCCGTCAAGCCCAGAGACAACGAGTTGGTGGCACAGATTCAACCCTGCCAACAATAGGTTCATGACAACCTTCCACAGACCAAGCAGTGCAACTTCTCCAACAAGGCACACAACTCACCAAGATTCATATTCATAAAATGCTTTCCCCTCTTCCCCAAGCACTTAATGTAATGGAGACCATTTATTCCTAAGGGGGGAGGATTGATCTAGACAATTTTTAGTTCAACACGTTTCTATGTAATGGGGACATTTCTTTGAAATTGTGGGTTCTGCACTTACAAGGTTGTCTTGAATCCCTACACAACATCCAAGTGGATATTGGTGGCCACCCACCTATTCCAACTGAATTATTTTGGAAGTTTTCATGTCAGTGCATCTTTTTGTACTTTTAGGGCCGTTTTGGGGCTCTAAATAATGTTTTCTTGGCTTGCCACAATCAAACTGTAGATGGAGTCAGAGTTTGTAGGCATAATACATAGTTCTCAAAAAGAATTTTCTAATGGGTTGTCACACGCCTAAAATGAAGATCACATGCAAAAGTTACGACCCTAGAAGTTAATGTACTAACTTACCATAACGGGGCCCACATAAATTTTGGCACTTCATCTCCTAGGGTTAGGCTTTTGGATGTCTAGGGTTTTGGAATTCATGTTTATCATAAAAATTCCTTCAAAGCCTCATTGTAATCATATTCTTTCAAATGAGCATATCCATCACATCTCTTCTCAGAGATAAAGATGCCACCATTCTAGTGAGTCTTGCACTCTGTATTTTTACAGTCTTTGTACATTTCTTTCATTAATAGAAATCATGTATTGTTGTATTTCTCTTCTTATGGTAATTTTTATGTGTATTTCATTGTAATATCTATGCTTTCATTTCGTTCTAAAAATAATCCAGACCAGTGGTATCAAAGCAGGTTTCTCTTGATCGTTTTTTAGTGCATGTCCCCGATGAGGTCCGAGTATAACAAGTTGGGTCTCGAGCTTGTCTCTCTTGAGGAAAATCGCTCTCGCACGCCCAAGAAACCCTTTATGGTGGCAGAAAAGAAAAATAATGAAGCATAAGATTCTATTAACCCATTTCTTGAGCAAGCTCTCGCGCGACAGAGGGACAAAATGATGGATAATTTTTCCCACATCCTCCAATGCCTGTCGATAGAAATTGGTGCATCTTCATCAAGTGGCCACTTTGGAGGAACCTCTCACTTCAAGATACAAGTTAATTTTGATATTCTAGTATTTGAAGGTCAGATAGATGTGAATTCCTTAGAAAAATGGTTGAATCTTCTAGAAGGTTATTTCTCTGTTCACAATTTTTCCGACAGGGAAAAGATCACCTTCACACTCCTCAAGACTCTCCCCCATGTCAAACATTGGTGGGAAACTTACTGGGAGCAAAGTTCCATAGAGGAATTTGGAATATATGGGGTCGATCCCACTTGGTATTTTTTTGTGGATGCGGTGAAGGAAGAATACTACCCTGTTGATAACTATGAATAATGGTACATGAGATGGACCACACTGTGGTAAGAGAAGAGCCAAACAATGTTGGAGTTCACAAATACTTTCCATACCTTGCACACCAAGCTGGGTATCAAAGACTCTGAGCGACATTTGGTTATGAAATACCATGGGGCTCTGCATAGGTACATCCAAACTAAAATGGATTTCCTAAACATCTCATCATTGGGAGTTGCCTATCGATATGCTATCAAAATTGAGTAGAAATTTAGGCACTAGAACAAATGGGAGTTAGGGTTTGCAAATCGGTAACAACCAAAGAATGGTAAAGACGACCCTAACCAACATCCTCCCGACAACCAGTCTAAGACACAGGAAAATAATGGTAAAGGAAAGATGAAGAATGACACTGTGAAGTGGTGTGACTTCCACAAAATCCCCTGGCACAACACTGATGAATGTCACTCGAAGCAATCATGGGTGGCCGAGGTCAAATATAAGGAGCCAAACCGTGATTCAGAATCTGATCCTAAAATTATTGAAAATAGATAGATCATCGATGCAGACCCCATTGCTATTGTCGTAGCCGCAACAATTCAACTAGAAGAACTAGTGGATCCTGAAGAGGGGGGGCGACTCTTCCATTCACATATGTGGGTGAAGGGGACCTCGTTGCATTTCATTGTTGATAACGACAACCAAAAGACCCTCATCTCAAATGAGGTTGTCAAACAATTGGGGTTGTCAACAACACCACACCTATACCCATAGAACACTGGGTGGCTTCACCAGGGATGAGATCTCCGTGTCAGCCAGTAGTGTCGCCTGTCTTATGGTATCCAACCCTTCAAGGATGAGGTAGTGTGTGATGTTTCCTCTCTTGATGTCTGTGATGTTGTTTTGGGCCAACCATATATGTGGAAACATCATGTTTTTTATGAGTCTTGACCTCATAGTGTCATTATTACCTTGAGGGGTCAGATCTATAGGATACCAAAGGTAGTTTTGACTATTGTTCCACCAAAACAGTGCCGCAAGGTAATCTCTCATACTAAAAAATTCATCCTCTTCATATTCTGTTCAAAGGATGCAGAGGAGGCCACTACAACCACTGCAACCTCAACACCTTCTATCCAGCAGAATCATATTGAAGAATAGAAAGCATATATTGCTTCTTTGCCTACAATGGTGCCTACACAATGCCCCGTCAAGATCAGAGACAACAAGTTGGTGGCACAAATTCAACCCCGCCAACAACAGCTTCGTGACAACCTTCCACAGACCAAGCAACACAACTTCTCCAACAAGGCACACAACTCACCAAGATTCAGATTCATAAAATGCTTTCCCCTCTTCCACAGGCACTTAAGGAAATGGAGACCATTTATTCCTAAGGGGGGAGGATTGATCCAAGTGGATATTGGTGGCCACCCACCTGTTCCAAATTCCAACTGGCTCATCTGGACAATTTTCAATTCAACACATTTCTTTGTAATGGGGACATTTCTTTGTAATTGTGGGTTCTCCACTTACAAGGCTATCCTGAAGCCCTACACAACATCCATATGGATATTGGTGGCCGCCCACCTCTTCCAATTGGATTATTTTGAAAATTTTCACGTCAATACATCTTTTTGTACTTCTAGGGCCATTTTGGGGCTCTAAACAATGTTTTCTTTGCTTTCCACAATCAAACTGTAGATGAAATCAAGTTTGATGGCATAATGTGTAGTTCTCAAAAATACCTTTCAAATGGGCTATCACATGCCTAAAAAAAAGATCGTATGCAAAATTTATGACCCTGAGAAGTTAATATACTGACTTACCCCAACGGGACCCACTTGACTTTTGGTGCTTCATCTTCTAGGGTTAGTTTTTTGGATGTCTAGGGTTTTGGCATTCATTTTTATCATAAAAATGCCTTCAGAGCCTCATTGTAATCATCTTCTTGTGAATGAGCATAGTCATCACATCTCTTCTCAGAGATAAAGCTGCCACCATTCTAGCGAGTCTTGCACTCTGTATTTTTACAGTCTTTGTACATTTCTTTCATTAATAGAAATCATGTATTGTTGTATTTCTCTATTTCTGGCAATTTTTATGTGTATTTCATTGTAATATCTCTACTTTCATTTTGTTCCAAAAATATTCTGGATCAATAGAGCCTTGATCTTCTTACGAGGACCCTGTACTATTTCCTTATTCAGTTGTAACCAAACTTTATTTCCCACTTTAAATGTATTCACGGTTTTGTGTTGATCATGACTAGCCTTATACTTTTCTCTTGTACTTGCAAATGGACATATCTAATCTTTTCAACAAATTTCTCCACTCTCAAATCTTCTCCTATGATGTCTCCCCTCACTCCTCCTTGTTGTCCATATGCAACATCCAAGGGAAAAGGCAACAAATACTGAAAGCAAGTTTCAAAAGGGACTTACCAGTGTAAGTGTGGACTACTCTATTATAAAAATGTTGAATATAGATGAGTTGATGCTTCTTGGTATCCCAAAGATCACCTAGACCTGTTCAAAGAAGATGTTTGTTGCTTATTTTACTATGATGGTCTTTTTACAAGGAATAAGACTGCACATCTTGTTGAACTTGTCAACTACCACAAATAGATAGTCATGTCCATTCCTAGTTGTTGGTAAACCTCCCACAAAATCCATGGAAATGCTTTCCCAAGGTTGAGTGGGTACATGAAAGGCATGGTATAGACCTTTCTTACTATTATTGGGCTTGTTGGTACAATAATGTATGCATCCCCTGATATACTGTGCTACATATTCTTGCATTATGGGCTAGTACACGTACCTTTGTAAGTTAGAAATTTTCTTCTTGACACCAAAATGTCCTCCAACTTTGGAGGTGCGACCCTATCTGATAAGCTGCAATATTTCACCTTTAAAAACATAGAGCTTGTCTATCTTGTAGAGTAACTCATTCTGGAGATGATATTCAGCCTTACTGTCACCTTCTTCTACATGAATTTGGCCATATAGTTGTTGAAACACCTCCTTGAAGTCCTCATCTTCTGTGTATGCCTCTTTGTATGCATAATGGATAAAAGGATCCATGTGCATAAGAGTTCCCAAAGTTTTAATCTTTGATGTGGGTGGCCTTGAAAACATGTCTGCCAACTTGTGTGTTTCCCTTGTTATACTTGATGACTAGATGAAATTATTGCAAAACCCCCACCCACCTGCAATGTCTGGTTTGTTGAAGCTTACTTTGGACTTGAAAATACTGCAGTGGCTGGTGATCTATGTGGATAATGGTTTCCTTGCCCATCTGATAGTGCTACCACTTCTTAACAGCTTGAACCAAAGCATAAAGTTCCTTATCACATGTAGGGTAGTTCAAAACTCCCCCATGAAACATCTCAGAATGATAGCATATTGGCTTACCTCCTTGCATCAAAACTACTCCCATAGCATACCCACTTACATCTATCTCCACCTTGAAAGGCTTATGCAAATTAGGCAATCTGAGAACTGGTGCTTGACTTATATTTCATTTTAGCTTGTCGAAATATTTCTGCCGATTCTTTCTCCACCGAAATATCTTATCTCTCACTGTTATGGCGTGGAGTGGTGTAGCTACCACTGAAAAGGATGCTATGAACTTCCATAAGTACTGTGATGCCCCAAAAAATCTCCTACATTTAGTGACATTAGTAGGAATTGGCCATTTTATGATGGCCTACATCTTTGCAAGATCTTTCTTGAGTTCCCCTCCACCGATCACATACCCCAAATACAACAATGATTGTTCAACAAACTCACATTTCTTGAGGTTAGCCAACAACTGGTGCTTTTTTAGAGTCTCTAACACCTGCATGAGATGTGAGATGTGCTCCTCCCAGGTAGATATATAAACCAATGTATCATCCAAACACACTATAACAAATGAATCTAAATATGGACGTAATACATCATTCATTAGTCTCATAAATGTAGTTGGTGCATTACATAAACCAAATTGCAATACCAACCATTCATACGAACCTTGCCTTGTCTTGAAGGTGTCTTCTTCTTTGACACGTACCTAGTGGTATATCGATTTGAGATCCAACTTGGTGAAGTACTTGGCAGTTTGCAACCGATCTAACAAATCATTGATCATGGAAGAGGTTAATGATTCTTGAGTGTAATCTTGTTCAAAGATTTGTAGTTGATACACATTCACCAAGTCACATCCTTCTTGGGTACTATGATAATAAGTGACCCACAAGGTAAGGTGCTTGGTCAAATAACTCCCTGCTCCAACAGTTGCTACAACTGCTTCTCCACTTTCTCTGCTTCCATAACATACTATCTTTACAACCCAATATTTGGTAATGGTGAGTCAGACAACACTTATATCTCATGCTCTACTTCCCTCTTTAGTGGTATCCCTTTAGGCTCTTGGAACACTCCTTTGTATGCCTATAACAACTCCTCATATTGTTGTTTTTGATTTTTAGTACATCTCTCTAGGGATGCCTTTACTCTTACTGATTCATCATCAGGCTCATTCTCTCATAAGAAAATAAAAACATACTTCTTACTTGAACTAATCAATTTTTTGACTTTGTTGGCACTTACTAGTGAGATCATCGATTTACCTTTATGTGCATTGATGATGAACGACTTCCCATCCTTGATCGGGAAGTACTCGTTTTCTCTCCTCATGAAGGTTGCATCCCTCATATACATGTAGGGGCTTCCAAACACTACTCCACACACATCAAGGGGTACTACATCTAACTCCACTTCATTAATAAAATCTACACTTACAACAACTTTGATCTTACACTGTTTTGTGATCTTGATCTTTGAATCCTTGTTTATCCACCCCAATGGATATGGGATAGGATGATCATGAACATCCAACCCAAGCTTTCTGACCATATCGATTTCTATGAGATTGGCTTGTGAATCAAAATCGAATAGAGCATCTACCTTGGTTTTCTTAACCTAGATCTTGACATGAAAGTGTTTTATCATGTCCTTCTCTTCCTTGTGATGAAGGCTACTTTGATTCACCTCCTTCTGCACTAAAGTACATACAATATTCTCATCCACATATGAGTTTCTCTCGACCTAATTGCTTGAATCTGTGGCTAGAAGGTTCTTCTTGGCATCCTTCTTATGGTTCTTAGGGTTCAACTTTGGATGTAGTTTCCAACAATTTTCTTTAGTGTGACCATCGATATTGCAATGGTTACAATGATTACTTGGATTCTTTCACTAATGTTCAATGGTTGTTGTCTTCGTGTCTTTCCCTTTCCACTTCTTCTTCCCCTCCTTAGAAGTTTCTTGGTGCTCTTTTTGTTTGGAACCACTTAGTTTTCCTTTGTTGTGGCCTACATTTTCCAGATATTGTGCTTGCACATAGGCCTCATAAACAATATTGGACTTTAAGATCCACTTTCTTTCACAAATGACTTTGTAGACCCCCAAGATACTTGAGGAGTACATATAGGTTCTTGGGAGAGATACCTAGCATGATAGCCATCTTTCTGAATTTGGTGGTGTAGTCTTGCACACTCTTCCCTTGCCTTTGCCTAAAGTAATGCCAAAATTTCTATTAGTCCTCTACATACCCAATAGGGTAAAATTGGGACTTAATGAGGGTTTTGAAATCCTCCCACTTAGTTAGTGGAAGATCACCCTCTAGTGTAAGTGTCTCCATGTGGATTTCCCACCAAGTTAATGCATGGCCCTCTAATTTCAGTTAGGAAAACAAAATCATCTACTCCTCATCTATATTGTGAACACTGAAATATACCTCTAATTGTTGCAACCAATGATTCAACTTTAATGCATTGATCTCACCCTTATATGGATTGATATCCACTTTCGCTTCCATTTAAAATAAAGACTCTGAAGGGGTAATGGCACTATAACTTAATTTCTCTTTCTCATGCTATTTCTTTGACTCCTTTTCTAGGTCTTCATTTTATCTGTAACACACCCGACCCCTAAGTAACCTTTCTAGGGATGGGGTATAAAATGTTTTCTTAATCTAATTGACTCGAATCCTATGTACGAGGTCTTCATCCTCTTCTTCTCACCTGTAGATTTCTAACGACTACTACCAGGATCAAATCTGAGCTTTGGATTGGAAGTTATAGCCTCTCGAAGCTCTTAGGATGTTATTAATTGAGGGCCACATGGTGCCCACATGGGTCCATCTCATTTGTACCATCTCCAAGTACCTACGTCCACGGTGGAAGTTCATCCTCCATCCAATCTTATGGTAGGGTTTGATCCTAATTTAACACATAATCTAGAGGGAAGTTCGATGTTCGATGCTTCGGCACTGAACGTCCCTTCTCCTTTCTACACGCATGTCCTCTGGAGTCTCGAATTCCTGAACTCCTGAAATCTCTCCACGTGGCTCTGACCTTCGAGCCTTTCAGCTTGTCTATGACATTACACCCTAAACCTCCAGAGTCTCGAAGTCCCTGACTCCCAAAGGCTCCTCCCTCGCACATGTGGACGTACTAGACATAGAGGCAAGGACAGATGGGTCCCAAGTACTCCACCCGCTAAATGGACCAAGCAAGTAAGTTCCAGGGGTGACATGCGGTAAGGCAGAGATGACACATGGCCCCTACAGTTTGTGACACATGTCATGTTTTAATGGGCACATAGGGTCTATGAAACGTATGAATCCAAGTGACACGTGGCATGTCAAACAAGGGTCCATGTCACCCTGGGTGGCATCAGCTTGCCACATCACTCTGGACTGATAGCTTTCCAAGCCCTTCAATCTCACGGTCAAGGTGTGTCCATGTAAACCCCCAGATCTAGGGTCTTTATTACTTCGTAACTTCAACATTTGGTGGAAGCGTGGTGTGACTTCCTCCTTACTCCTAGAGTGGTCAACATCGGGCCAACCATAGTCTAGATCTAACGGTCATGGGAGATCCTGAAGAGTCTCTAGATCTATGGTCCTCATTACTTTGCAGCTTTGGCTTTCGAGGGTTTCAATGTTATGGTCACTCTTCTCTCTTAAAGTAGGACTTTGCCAAAGTACTATACACGAGTCCCTCCACTGGTTGATCAAACAGTTATGAGGAGTTATTAACAGACTCCCTAGATCCACAACTTACGTCAATTTATAACTCTGACGTTCAGGGAGTTTGGTGTTATAACACCTCTGTTCTCTCGGAGTAGCTAATGTCGAACTTATCTCGGTGTAGATCCAATGGCCAGGGGAACTCCCAAATACCCTCGGATCTACGACTCACGTTACTTCACAATTGGTAAAGGGTCAGAGTTTAATGATGTGACATGTTTGTTTGCCCTGGTTAGGGAAACCACCAGACGTCGATCAACCTCATGGGAAACTGTAACAACAAGTCGCCTTCAGACGGTTTGCAAATGGTAAGGTTGTAATGCTCCAGATCTCTGAAATCCCATAGTTTCGAAGCTAGAAAGGCTTAGCTCCTTTCAGTTCTAG
This sequence comes from Picea engelmannii, assembly GCA_009831015.1. Classification (NCBI taxonomy): domain Eukaryota; kingdom Viridiplantae; phylum Streptophyta; class Pinopsida; order Pinales; family Pinaceae; genus Picea; species Picea engelmannii. The sequence goes on along the minus strand of ML779109.1, from coordinate 1,038,191 downwards.
TGTAAGGTTCCTAGACCTTGGTCATATGGGTCCTTCGAAAATTCTCGTGTGCTACACACTAATCCCTTAGCCGTGAATTAGTTAAGGACATTGGCATGAGCCCTTGGTCACATAGGTGAAGGGTATAAAGGAGGCACCTCCTTCCACATAATTTGAACTTGGTATTCCCATGATGGTAGATTCGAGAGGTCAACAGGACTTAAGCGTTTTGGTTATCCCCATTAACTCTCTAGCTGCTAAGATGAGGAAAATGAAAGACCATTCAAAATCATGGGTTCACAAAGAGACAATACACATTTCTACCTTAATCATTCAATACAGAGCTTAGTCACACACACACACACACACACACATATTCAATTATGATTTCCATTTCAGTACACAGAGTATGAAAATACTTATTGGAAATCCAGAATCGTGAAGGGAATGCTAAAAGGGTGCATGTTTCCACCCAATCGTAGGCACAACCACTCTTGAATAGATTTACCATTGGCCACCCCCTAGCTAGAGAATGATGCTTTGAGAGAGACTCTTTGTTCTTGCTCCATGACAGTAAGGGATGGAGGTTACTCTCCTCCTCCCACAAGATCTTGGCAACCAATTTTATCTGTACCAAGAAAGGAGGTTTTCAATGAGTACTTCCACAGTCACTCGCCATCCCCGTTTATCAACTTGGACTGAAAACCTTGCCAACAACTTCTTGCGCCCAAAATTATCTTATTTATCAGTTCTCCCTCGAATGAGAGAGCTGTAAGCACTCCTTTCTTTTCTTGATATTGTTCTATTGACTCTGCTTCCTCGTAGATCTGCCTTTGCCCATGAATTACCTCTTTTCTTTCCTTCCTTAGCAAGGGTGCATGGGTCCAAATCCTAGCTCGTGGTCAGGTCTGGAAGCCCTTGCAGATGGGCACTCTGCCCCATCTCCTCGTTAACTCTGGAGAAGGACTTTTCCAACTACCAGCCTGACTGGTAATTCATTTATGGGTCAGAGGACCGTTCTAGGTTTGAGCAATTAAATCCAGTGAGGTACTGGTTTGGTGGGGGTCATCTCAACCATTTCTAGTTCCCCTCCCCATATCTCTCATAGCATCATGGTCTATCTTGGCAAACCCCTCTTTCAACAATTATGCAACACTATCTATTTTCAATTAATAACATAGAATACATACATTACCTTTTATGAAAAAAGGTTCCTCAAATACAACATTAACACATATTTAGTCTGCCGCAGTCTTTCAACAAGTTATAGTTATATTTACAAACTAGGGGAAAATGGGTATTATAATCCCCTCCCCCTTAAAGGAACATCGTCCTTGATTTTCTATCTATCGATGTGTTATGTACGTACAGAAGTAAACAAAAATGGGTATGCTTGTTTCATAGCATCCTCCATTTCCTATGTAACTTCATTTGGACCAAAGTGTTTCCACTGCACCTTGAAATGTGCAATGGTTCTGTTCCTGAGTGGGGTTTCCTTCTTGTCTATTATGCATTGTGGTATTGGTAGGAGTTCTCCCTCTGGTTCCACCTGAATCACATACTAGTCAATTATATGATTAGAGTCATGTACACATTTCTTCAATAATGAAACATGGAAAACATTATGTGCCTTAATTGTGGGAGGAAGTGCTAATCTATATGCTACATGCCCCACTCTATCCAAGATTTCAAAGGGTCCACAATACCGAGGTGCCAACTTGGCATAAGCTCCCATTCTCAAGGAGATTTTCTTGGGTCTAACTCTGAGATACACATGATCCTCTACTTTGAACACTCTAGGATCCTTTTTCTGTCTGCATAGCTTTTCTGTCTATCCTGAGCTATTTTCAAATTCTATTTTATTTGAACTACTTGTTGTTCCATTTCTTTTAGCATATCTGGCCCAATTGTAATTTTGTTTACTGGGTTATCCCAGCTGATTGGAATCTTGCATTGTCTACCATAGAGGGCCTCAAAATGGCTCATCTTCAATGACTCTTGATAGCCAATTTTGTAGGCAAACTATAGCAGTGGTAGGTAGTCTTCCCACTTCTTAGGATGATGCATTACATGCATCCTTAACATGTCCTCTAATACTTGGTTTACCCTCTTTGTCTGTCCATCAGTTTGAGGGTGATAGGTTGTACTAAATAACAATTTAGTTTGAAAACCAACAAACATAGATTTCCAAAAGCTTGAAGTAGATTTTGTATCTCTGTCAGATATGATCTCCTTAGGCATGCCATGTAGTATAAATATTTCTTTCATGAAAATACTAGCAATATCTATTGCCTTTCAAGTTGACTTGACGAGAATGAAGTGAGCAACCTTGCTCAATTTGTCCACAACTACCATGATGGTGTCATTCTATTTGGCTGATTTTGGTAACCCTGTGATGAAATCCATGGAGATAGTTTCACATTTCCATTATGTTATTGGTAGGGGTTGCAACAACCCTGTTAGATGTTGGTGTTCTGCCTTAACCTGCTGACATTCTAGACATTTAGCTAAGTAATCAACTATGTTCTTTTTCAGTCCAGGCCAATAAAATAGTTTGCTAGTGGCCGTGATCATCTTCTGATAACCAGGATGACCAATATATGGTATTTTGTGTAGTTCATCCATCATGAACCTCTTCAATTCATCACAATTTGGAATATACAACCTACCTTTGTAAGTTAGCAGGGCATCATTCAACAATTGATAACCCTTATACTTCATCCATGTGGGCTCTTGTTCTAAGTATGATTTTAAAGTCTTGAAAAATGCACATGTTTCTTGTGCACTTTTGACTCTCTCCTTGACATCCGTTTCACATGTGCTCACAACTTCCAAGTGGATTTCTTTCATACTTCTACTAAGGGAATCAACCACCCTATTTTCTTTTCCTTTGATATGTTTTATTTCAAAATTAAACTGATTCATCCACCTAGCTTGTCTAGCATTAAGTTTTGGTTGATCAAACAAATATCTCAACCCTATATGGTCTATCATAAGCATAAATCTCCTACCTAGGAGGTAATGCCTCCACATTTTTAAAGCATGTACTATGGTATCCAAGTCTAGATTGTGGGTCACATAATTGATTTCATGTTCATTCAATTTTATGGATTCATAGCAAATTACATGTCCTTCTTGCATAAGGACTCCTTCGAGTCATTCCTTGCAGGAATCTGTACACACAAGGAAGTCCTTGTTTGGGTTTGCAATATTCAGCATAGGTGCATTGGTTAGAAGGTATTTCATCTCTTGGAATCTCTCTTCACATTTGGATGTCTAAATGAATTTAACTCCCTTTTTCTGAAGGGAGGTGATAGGAAAACCAACCTTGGAAAACCCCTTTATGAACCTCCTATAGTATCTTTCTAAGCCCATAAAGGATCTGATATCAGATACATCCTTTGGGGTAGGGCAATCCATAATGGCTTTGATCTTGTCAGGATCAATTGCCACTCCTTCTTCAAAAATAACATGGCCTAAGTAATGGACTTGTTTCTTGAAAAAGTCACACTTGCTAAACTTAGCATATAGTTGATGTTCTCTTAGTATTTGAAGCACTAGCTTGAGAGGTTCTTCATGCTCTTCCCTATTCTTAGAATAGATTAGAATATCATCTATGAAAACCAATACAAATCCGTCCAAGAACTTACTGAGTACATTATTCATTAAGCACATAAAAGTGGCCGGTGCATTGGTTATCCCAAATGGAACCACCACAAATTCATAGTGACCATATCTTTTCCTAAAGGTTGTTTTGTGGATGTCTTCATCTTTAATTCTGACCTGATGGCATCCATACCTCAAGTCAATCTTGGAGAAAATTGTAGCACCCCTTAATTGGTCAAACAAGTCATTTATCCTTGGCAAGGGATACTTATTCTTAATGGTCATCTTATTGAGTTTCCTATAGTCTATGCACAACCTGAGTGTGGCATCCTTCTTTTTCACAAACAAGGATGGTGCTCCCCATGGAGAAACACTAGGCTGAATGCAACCTTTGTCCATCATTTCCTTTAGCTGTAATTTGAACTCAACTAGCTTTGGTGTACTCATTCTATAGGGTGTTCTAGACACTGACACCGCTCTTGATGCAAGTTCTATTGAAAAGTCAATATCTCTCCTTGGAGGTAGACTTGGTACCTCTTATGGAAACGCATATTTATACTCTCTTAATATGAGATGGTCCTCTATGTTGGGTTTATTGTTCTCAATAGAGTTCAACACTTGTATTGCATATAAAGGTCATCCTTTTCTACAATACTTCTTCACTTGAAGGGATGATATTTGTTTCTCTGAAACAAGATTTTGAATCCCTTGTAAGGTTACCTTTCTCCCTCCTTCATCTTCACACTTCAAATTTTTATTGTAACAATCTAACTTGGTTTTATGGGCAGCCAAACAGTCCATGACAATCAATAAGTCATAAGATACTAAAGGGAGAATGTTTAGGGTTGCTTGGGTGGGTAATCCAATCATAATGAATTGGCATGCTGGTATGACCTTTGTTACTTTTCTTTTGGTTCCAATGACTAGTTAAACCAACCATGATTTAACATGTTTAACTTGTTGAAATTTACATTTCTCAATAGTTTGAGGGGTAACACAACTCAAATTAGAACCAGGGTCAATTAAAATGGAAACTAGATGGTTGGCAATCATACCTTCCATCTCCACCACTGAAGCTTGATGGTAATCTTGTCTATTATCCAAGGCTGCATAAATTTGTGGCATGCTCCTAGGAACATCATTAACTATGGTGTCCTCTTGGACGTTGTAGACCCTCCTATTGTTGTGTTGTCTATGTGGGCAGTCCCTCAGTAGATGTTCTTCTCCAAAACCCCAACATTTCAAGTGTTGTCTCTTTGTGTTATTAGTCTTACCTAAGGCTGCACCAAAGGGTTTATTTCCACTCTGAGAGGGGAAATTTTGTTGATATATACTTTTAGTAGGAAGGCTCATCTTAGAACCCTTCTCATAGTTCTTAAATATTGAGGGTTGAAAATCCTTCTTCTTGAATCCCAAATTACTTTTCTTCTTCCAGTCCTCATGAGGTTTTGTCTTGTTCTTGAATTTCTCATAGCAATACCTTTCATTTCAAATAGTGTCTTCGAAAGTCTTTGGCTCATCAAACTCAATTCTGTCCCAGAAGGACCGCGGTAATACACTAATAAATCATTGCATCTTTAATTTTTCATCCTTAATGTAGGGCACACACCTTATCAATTCAAGAAATTTGTTGATATATTCATCTATTGTGAGCTATCCCAACTTGAGTTCATAGAACTCCTTGTTCTTCCCATCAAAGTATCTCTGTAATAGGTACTTCTTCTTGAAGTATTTCTCAAATATTTTCCATGATAAGTCCTTTTCATGGATTCCTTTCACATTCCTAAGGTCCTCCCACCAAATGGAGGCCTTTCCATTAAGGTTAAAAATGGTTATTCGAACCTTTAAATTTTCATAGTAGTCATGGACTCTAAAGTACTTCTTCAAGCCAAAAAACCAAACTTTTTCTTCTTCCCCCTTCTTAATTTCTCCATTGAAAGTGGCTGGTTTGGCTTTCTTGAACTCTTTAGGGTCATGGCTCTTGGAATGTTTCCTCTTCTTTCTTTTCATCTGGGAATGCAAACTAGTTTTGCTACTAGAAGATTCCTTGGAGTTGTCAGTTTCCTCACCAGAGGATTCTTTTGATGAGTGTCTCTTGGCTCCATGTTGAGCCTTCTTTGAGGTGTGTCTCCTTGTGTGGCCACTTTTAGGGCCATGCTTTCGTATCTCAGGTGGAATTTGGGTTTTCTTCGTATGATGTCTGTCCACATGATTGGATGTTGGTCCATGTTGCAATTACCTTTGTATATCTGATAAGCTTTGCAGTAAGATTGCGTTAATTCCAATTTGTTTTTCCTACTCTTTTATCATCCTTTCATTGTCATCCTTACAACTCTGTAATTATGCCATGAGGCTTCTTATGGTTTCATCCAAATCTGGAGGGGTTTCCACTGCCCTCCTTTCATCATATTCTTCCTCTCTATTGTGGGAGATTTCCCCTAATTCATGGTGTGTCACCATCCTTTATGTTGTAGTTTTTTTGCGGTCCACTGACTGCTTGAGTGATGATAATTTTCTTTTTTGTTAGTTAATGATCTACTAGTTTATGAACAACACACAATTCAAATTTTCCAAAACACATACAACATCAAAAAGTTTCATTCCTCTCTTCAATAGAGGTTTAACTAAACCTCTTAGGAATGGGGTAAGATAAGGAGTTGCCCTTAAAGGTCTCTAAGAAGATTTTTTTGTGACTTGTTCATGAGCTCAAGCATGCCAAGTGTTGTAACCTTGCTATGATACCAATTTGTAACACACCCGACCCTTAAGTACCCTTTCTAGGGATGGGGCATAAAAATTTTACATACTCTAATCGAATTGAATCCTCTGTTCGAGGTATTCATCCTATTCTATTCACCCATATCTTTCTAATGACTACTACCAGGCTCAAATCCGAGCTCTGGATTGGAAGTTATGGCCTCCCTAATCTCTTAGGACGTTATTAGTTGAGGGCCACGTGACATCCACGTGGGTCCATCTCGTTCATACCATCTCCAAGTACCTACGTCCATGGTGGAAGTTCATCCACCGTTCAATCTGACAGCGGGCCTTGATCCTCATTTAACACATAAGATAGAGGGAAGTTTGACGTTCAACGCTTCAACATTGAACATCCCATATTATTTATGTATGCATGTCCTCCAGAGTCCCGAATTCCCAAACTCCCAAAGGAGCCCAAAATCTCTCCATGTGGCTTCGACCTTCGAGCCTTTCATCTTGTATATGACATTAGACCCTAAACCTCCGGAGTCTCGAAGTCCCAGACTCATGAAAGGTCCTCCCTTGCATGTGGGGATGTATTAGATGCAAAGGCAAGGATAGGTGGGTCTCGAGTACTCCACTGACCAAATGGACCAAGCAAGTAAGTTCTAGGGGTGACACATGGAAAGGAAGAGATGACATGTGGCCCCTACAGTGGGTGACATGTGTCATGTTTTAATGAGCACATAGGGTCTGTGAAACGTAAAAATCCAGGTGACACATGGAACATCAAACGTGGGTCCATGTCACCTTGGGTGACGTCAGTGTGCCACGTCACCTCATATTGATAGCCTTCCAATCCCTTCAATCTCACGGTCAAGGTGTGTCCACGTAAACCCATGGATCTATGGCCTCCATTACTTCCTAACTTTGGCGTTAAGGGGATCCGTGGTGTGACTTCCTCCTTGCTCCTAGAGTGGTCAATGATGGGATGAACACGATCTAGATCTAACGACCATGGGAGGTCCTGAAGGGTCCCTAGATCTATGGTCCTCGTTACTTCACAACTCCAGATTTTAGGGGTTTCGATGTTATGGCCGCTCCGCTCTCTTGAAGTAGGACTTCTCCGAAGTACTGTACGCGAGTCCCTCCACTGGTTGATCATGTTAGCACTCTTTCTGTCTTGGGAATTTTCAAAGAAAAAGTTTTGCTATGTAAACTTACGATAGCACCTCCATTAAATTTTGGTAGGGGATGATCAGGTTTCACATTTTTGATCAAATTTTATAAAAAATTGGGTGCAATCTTATTTTTATCAGGGCTAGGGTTTATTTTGGACAAAATATAATTTTTTTTTTCCCTCGGGAATATCAGGGTTCTAATTTTGTGCAACGTCATGAATAAAATAGATCTCGAGCCTAAAAACATGTGTCAAGTGTGCGCTCGGGTAGATATTTAGGTGCAAAGAGGAACACTTGAAAATGCACAAGTAGTAAGATCAAGAGTCCACAAGGGCACATATGGGGAAAGATATTCAAAAGTCCAAGTGCCAGATCGCCCAAGTGGTAAAAACCTGATTCTCTGTGCCTTGTTTGAAACTCTCAGAGAATGCAGATTATGCAATCAAGGAACAACTTGTTTTTGAAATGATGTTTTCCATATTCTGGCCATGGTTATTATCATCAAGGATGATTTTTAGAATCTTAGAGGATGAAATGAAGTTTTGACCTTCACTAATTCAGAAAGGTGACAATGGTTTTTACAATTTGTTTCAAAGATTACATTAATGTTGTCTTTGCCAAGTTCCATGTCTGAAAGAGATCATTCCCAAGTGTTGGAGCAAGGAGATCCACGATGGTGTTAAGAGCACAAAAGGTTGTGATTCTCAAATGTTAAACAACTAAATGATTAAGGTTGTCACCACAGTGCCAGTTCATAGCCCAGGTAAAATGTTCAATGCCCAAGTGTTACATGAAACTAGATGTCGATGTCCATTTGTCTACCTCACTTACACGTTCGCCTACCTCAACTTGTCTGTTTAAAAGTGATAATGTCGGGCGAACCTAGTGCATTAGAGAAGTTTGTCGAAGAAGTCCTCAAGAAGATGATGACTGATAAACCGTTATCTGAAGGAGTACATGCATCATTGACCAGGGGACTATAGGCTTCCCCTTCGACTGGACGTCGTTCTGGCTGTGTTAACCTTATGACTGAGCAACAAAGTAAGCATCGTGGTGATATGGCTAATGTGAAGTAAATCCTGTCAATCTTACTTGAGTATATCCCTCCTTTGGCTAGCACAGTTAACTGCAACAACATTCCATGAGACTATGATTACACACTGATCACCGTGTACATCCTGAAAGGAATACACGTAGTTGGGAGTCAGTTAGGACAGATCCCACTACTGAAGAACATCGACTTCAATATCAGTGAAAAAAAGAACTATGCTATGCTCGCACCCCACCAATACTTGACAAAGACAACTGGGAAGAAGCCACGCCTAGTCTCCTAGTCATGGATTAAGGAGCTGGCGCAATCCATTGTGATAAATGTGATGAATATTCCCCATTTTGGCCATCATCGGGAGGTTAACGCTTGTGTTAAAATCCTCATGTCGTGATATCATGGAGGATACCTGTGGTTCGACTGGTGGATTACTGTGGATCCAACATTGATCCACTTGATTACAGGATTAACCATGAAGGGACCTAACCCTCAACAATTTTATCCAGGGAAGGCTTAAGACCGCTCCATAGCATAGCGCATCAAGGAGGCTTATGGAGAAGTCGAAAAGGGAAAGCGAGGATACAAGGTAGCCTTTATCCAGGATGGTGCAGTGAGCCTTGCTTTCCAACTCATAGATGGAAAGCTTATAAGAAAGAATCGCCCCACACAGATCACAGACTTCGTGGTGGACCTCGTAGGAAAATGTGTGGAGGGCATGCATATGAATTGGGGGATTTACCTCGTTAATGAACTCGAGAAAGACTATCGTGAAGCTTAGGATTTGGGATACGAATTCCACTTTAGTTGGTTGATCATGTTGATCACATTTTTCTCTTGGAAAATGCCTCAAGGAGCCACCTTTCCAGAGATTGAACTATCGGAGCCATTGGTCACTAAGTTTTCTACCTTGTGGTACACCAATGACATGTCGAAGCAATGGTAGTCCAATGCTATGTTCCATGCATATTATCAGAAATTGAAGGTTTCCATCGAGTCATTTCCACGCATGACACTGCGCACCTTACACCAGTACAGACCGATAGCCAATTTTCACGTAGATCCACATTTTATCTATATCACTGCACACAGAGATGAGAACAAGGAAGAGTTACTGTCATATTATAATTTGACAGATGAAGCATGGAGTAGATCATGAAGGAATGGTTGGAGGAGTTCCTTTTACTTGTTACTGATGCAAAACTCTCCGACATTGACATCATAGGAAGCCCCTAATCACCCGGGTTGAACATGTTGGACAGTCCAATGGGATGAAGAAGAAGAAAAAGAAGGAAGAAATCTAGGAAATAGAGAGTGATGAGGAGGACATCACCTTTGAAGGAAATGGATCTGGCTCACTAGGAGGAGGATATGAAACAAATGGAAAAGGAGGAGGGGACGAAGGAGAAAATCAAGGAGAAGGCAAAGCTACACTGCTGAAAGATCACTCGACTGAAACAGTAACACTGCAAAAGAGGAAGGTTTCTCCGTAGAAACCTTCGGCAATAAAGAATACGCACACTAGCAAGTCCCTGTTAGAGGCCATGTTCATGGAGGATGACATCAGCTTGGTCTGCAGAGCTATGGAGGATGCTTCCAAGGATATTTTGCAGAGATATGGAGTGAAGTAGGAGGAGTTATATGAAAGGGCCGAGAAGGAACTGAAGTAAATACAACAAGCTATTCAATTGATCTACACAATACCTACTGCGCCTTCCTCATCACATATTGCAGAATTGGGGGATGATCCAACCCAATTGAGAAGACTTGCAGATGTGATAGAGGCTTGACTTCAGAAAGTCCAAGAGGAAAATGAGAAGGCTACAGAAGCCTTGAAACAAGAGAAAGAGGAAGTCTTAGAGCGATTATGAGTAGCGCGGTATAGTGTAACCGCATATGAAAGCGAGAGAGAAGAGTTTTGGGCGATGCTCCAGGAGGACAAAGTGAAACTACAGAGAGAAAATGAGCAGTTTCTCGCAGAATGGGCCGCAGTCAAAGAGGTAGTGATTAAAGCATGTCACTCTATGCCAGGCTTGGCATAGGAGGAACAAGAGTCAGTCAAGGTTCGAGTTGTGAAGCTCATTGAGACCATTCAACAACTTCAAGCGAGGATAACAAACTTGGAGGTCCAAGCAGTACCGAGCACCCCGCAGGAAGCCGCTAAGAATGCAGTAGGAAGGATAAGGGCCCTTACCTCAGAGTGAAAACAACTAAGCGATAAAAGTGCATAGACTTATGAATGCCTCGTAGAAGATCCAGAGCTAAGGAAATTGGAAGTGTAGTTACAGGAGGCGCAACAATAGGCTTTATTCATGCAGGCGCAGATGAAGCTACTCACCACAGTTGAAAGAATGAAGAGGTCCCAGGAACAAATCCTGGTACAACAACAGATTACTGCCATCCAGGGCAGAGTAATGGAATTCATGCAGAAGTTGCAACTGGTGCAGGACGAAGCCTACATGATGTTTGAAGAGATTGAGGGACAGGTCTCACAATTCGACCAACTGGTTGTGACAACAAAACAACGTCTAGAAGGGCCTGTTATAGAGAAAATGATCCAAGAGCTCATTGAGCAGGAGGCTCAGGTGAAGCAACAAGTTAAGGCAGCTTGAGTGAAGCTCGAGGCCTTCAAAGCAACATTTCCCAGACCTGAGTGACTTGGGACAAGTCACAGGTGAGTGTTGGGGGCCTGTTGGCTCTCAACCAAGTTTTGAGGAAACCTTGGTCAGGTTTGACCACTTTTTGGACATTGACAGTGTAACACCCTGTTTCCCCCAGTTTGTAAAAATAACTGGACTGGCCAAGAACTGTGGCAAACTCATAAATGTGAATATGTGATGTAAATGGACCTTGTGGAAAAGGTCAATAAATGTGAATAATATTATGAATTTATATTGCAGGAATGCTGAGAGGGGATGTGTAGAAAAAGATACCACGATGGCGATGGAAGGCACCTGGAAAGGTGGTGTTAACTTCCACCGAGAATTAATACCGTATTTGGACTCCACTGGCCCAGAGAACCAAAAGCGACTTGCTGGCCCTGAATTAAATGTCTCGCAGGCTGGTAGGTAGATGGTTTAATGAGGGATGGGAGGTGAACCTCCCATCTGTAGAGCCGTCAGGCCTGATCAGCACGAGGGTAATTGTGCCACACACAACCTCGCAAGAGGATAAGGCATGGGGTAGAAGCGATTGGGGGCAGACACGAGGGGAGAACTCTGGCAATATGCAGAGTGAGTGATAGCAGAGAGGAAGGAGAGTAACCTTTGCTCCTGGTCATTGACAGACAGAGACGTAGTCTCACAGCATCGTGGTCTCAGCTCGGGGGTGGCTAGTGGTAAATCCACTGGGAGTCGCTAAGCCTACGGTTGGGTGGAAACGAGCACCCCTCTCAGCAGTTGCATAACCCCTGGTGTTATTTTTGATAAGTGTTTTGCCTTTGGCATCTTGAAATATATGTATATGTTCATTCTGATGATTATGCCCATAAGCTATGAAACTGTGAATGATTTCATTATAAGAATGTCTGTATGGTATTTTGATCAGTACTAGTAGTTGTATATTTGTATGGAAGGACTATGTATGGCTTATGTCCTCATGAATTGTTATTTACATGCATACTGATCTAACCCAAACTTCACATCTGGTTCTTGGGAGGATGACCTCCTTACCTACCTCAGGTAGTATCTTGAGTGAATCTCCCCATAGAGATACCCTCCTTGAAAATCCCATCAAGAACTTGGAAGGAGGACATGAGGGCGCAAGGCCCTAAGAAATCCTTGATAGTAATGAATTGATGGACGAGATTTCATCAAGAAATTTGTGGTCACTCATGACCATTAGATTTGGTAAGAGGAAGCTGAAAAGTTAAGTGCCTTAATCCTGATAGGTATTAATCAACAGACGAGGATCCATCAAGAAATCTATGATCACACACGACCATTAGATTAGTAGGAGAAAGTAGGGCGTTAAATGCCTTACCATTTTGTTTCCCTGTATCTTCGTGGGTAGTGAAGAGTTTAGGACCATGGATCCCCAAAGTCCATGAGAGTATCTGGGCCGTGGATCTTTCCACGTTTAGGAAGTCGTGGGAGAGCCCACAAGTTAGGAATCTGTCTGAGCCATCATATTTTGGCTAAAAAACCCGACAGCCGTTGGATCTGTCAGAAGATACCCGAGGGTTAACACCCTAGTGGATCGGGACTTTCCAATGTGGAAACCCCGAAATAGATTTGAGCTGTTCGATTGACGGAGGCCACGTGTCGCGAGATCTCCCATTTCAAGAAATCGGGAATCGTGGAATCGAGATTCCCATTGACAAGAGTTTAGGATTTTCCAATGTGGAAACCCCAAGATAGATTTGAGTCATCCGATTGATGGAGGCCACGTGTCACAAGATCTCCCATTTTGGGAAATCAGGAATCACGAAATCGGGATTCTTGTTGACAAGAGTTTGGGATTTTCCAATGTGGAAACCCCAGGATAGGTTTGAGCCGTTCGATTGATGGAGGCCACGTGTCACGAGATCTCCCATTTTGGGAAATTGAGAATCGTGAGATCGGGAGTCCTAGAGACAAGGGATCGGGACTTTCCTGGGTGGAAATCTTGAAGCAGTTGTGGACTGTTCGATTTAAGGAGGTGACGTGTCGAGAGATTACTTGTTTCAGGAAATCGGGGATCGGGGATTCAGGAATTCCGTTGAAAAAAACCCAGGCTCTTTCCTTGACAAATCCCGACCCATAATGATGAGATGATAGCAGGTGGCTAAGTCCCGATGGAAGGATGAGATTCCTTTGGGAGATCTCAGGGGTTGTAATGACTGTCAAATGTGAGGAAGAGATGCCAGTTTTACGCTGGAGCGTGAATGCACATTAGGGTAAGTAGCAAGCAGATCTGGATGACCAGAGTCCACCCTCCCAGATCTACGGCTGAGGATGCATTCCGGAGCCCCCTTGCCATTCTGCCTTTAATGGGGAGGGGGGGG
>ML779109.1:1002151-1021054 GCA_009831015.1 Picea engelmannii | reverse complement strand
AGAAGGGGACAAAATTCCTGTGGACACAACAATGTGAAGAAATATTTCAAACCTTGAAACATCTACTAACCCATGCACCTGTGTTGAAAATCGCTGACCCAGAAGTTGACTTCCTTGTTTGCATAGATGCCTGTAAGGAAGGGCTCAGAGGAGTCCTTATGCAAAAAGGAAGTGTGATCTGCTATGAATCTTGAAAATTGAATGAACATGAAGTCAACTATGTGACTCATGATCTAGAACTGGCTGCCATAGTGCATGCCTTGAAAATGTGGAGGCATTACCTCTTGGGAAGAAAATTTGTACTTATGATAGATCACTGTGGATTGCGATATTTGTTTGACCAACCAAAGCTCAATGCTAGACAAGCTAGATGGATGGCCCTCCTTAGCGAATTTGATTTTGAAATCAAACACATCAAAGAGAAGGAAAATAGGGTGGTCGATGCCCTTAGTAGGAGCATGAGAATGATTCACCTGACAGCGGTGAGTACCTACGAGACAGATGTCAAGAACAGAGTCAGAAATGCATAGGAGATAGATTCCTTCATTCAGACGGTGACCCTATACCTACAGCAAGAACCCTCTGGAGTAAAATATGAAGGCTACTAGATGACCAAAGGAGGTCTGCTCACCTATAGAGATAGAATGTACATTCCAAATAGTGACGACTTGAAGAGGTTCATCATGGATGAACTACATAAAATACCATACACTGGTCACCCAGGATACCAGAAAATGATCACTGCCACCCGGAAACAATTTTATTGGCCTGGATTGAAGAAAGACATAGCCAAATATTTGGCCCAATGCATAGAATGCCAAAGGGTTAAAGAAGAACATCGACACCCATCAGGACTATTACACCCTTTACCCATCCCATAATGGAAATGGGAAACCATCTCCATGGATTTTATCACTGGATTGCCGACTTCAACCAAGCAGAATGATGCCATTATGGTAGTGGTGGATAAACTGAGCAAGTATGCTCTTTTCATCCCCATCAAATAAACCTGCAAGGCGATAGATATCGCCCAGATATTTATGAAAGAGGTATTCGAACTGCATAGTATGCCGAGAGAGATAATATCTGACAGAGACACAAAATTTACTTCCAAATTTTGGAAATCACTGATGACTGGATTGGAGACCAAATTGTTGTTCAACACTGCCTATCACCCTCAAACTGACAGATAGACAGAAAGAGTGAACCAAATATTATAAGATATGTTAAGGATGCATGTAATGCATCAACCGAGGAAATGGGAAGACTACCTGCCACTGATAGAATTCGCCTACAACAACGGCTACCAAGCATCCTTAAAGATGAGTCCCTTCGAGGTCCTCTATGGTAGGCCGTGTAATACTCCGATCAGCTGGAGTAATCCTGTAAATAGGATTTCTTTTGGACCTGACATGCTGAGAGAAATGGAACAACAAGTGACTCAGATAAAACAAAATCTAAAGATCGCTCAAAACCGACAGAAAAGTTATGCTGATCAAAAGAGAACTCCAAGAGAGTTCAAAATGGGAGACCATGTACATCTCAGAATTAAGCTCAGAAGGAGTTCCCTCAAAATGGGAGCTTGTGCCAAGTTGGCACCCCTATATTGTGGACCCTTTGAGGTTCTAGAAAGAGTGGGACTTGTATCCTATCGGCTAGCACTTCCTCCCACAGTAAAAACACATAATGTTTTCCATGTTTCATTATTGAAGAAATATGTACATGATGCTAATCATATAATTGACTACTCTGTGATCCAGGTGAAACCGGAGGGAGAATTTCTACCAGAGCCCCAATGCATCTTAGATAGAAAGGAAACCCTACTCTTGAACTGAACCATTGCACAGGTAAAGGTGCAGTGGAGACATTTTGGCCCAGATGAGGCTACATGGGAAATGGAGGATGCCATGAGACAAGCATATCCGATTTTGTTTACTTCTGTACATACAATTCATGTTAAAAGATAAGAACATCGAGGACGATGTTCCCTTTTAAGGGGGAAGGAATTGTAACACCCTGTTTCCCCCAGTTTGTAAAAATAACTGGACTGGCCAAGAACTATGGCAAACTCATAAATGTGAATATGTGATGTAAATGGACCTTGTGGAAAAGGTCAATAAATGTGAATAACATTATGAATTTATATTGCAGGACTGCTGAGAGGGGATGTGTAGAAAAAGAGACCACGATGGCGGTGGAAGGTACCTGGAAAGGTGGCGTTAACTTCTACTGAGAATTAATACCGTATTTGGACTCCACTGGCCTGAAGAACCAAAAGCGGCTCGCTGGCCCTGAATTAAATGTCTCACATGCTGGTAGGTAGATGGTTTAATGAGGGATGGGAGGTGAACCTCCCATCCGTAGAGCCGTCAGGCCTGATCAGCGTGAGGGTAATCGCGCCACATGAAACCTTGCAAGAGGATAAGGCGTGGGGTAGAAGCGATTGGGGGCAGACGCGAGGGGAGAACTCTGGCAATACGCAGAGTGAGTGATAGAAAAGAGTAAGGATACATATATACATGCAGTATCTAACTTGATACAAAATAATTTGCCGATCGTGTTGGGGTGGTTTGCAGAATTTTGATGATGTGTTTTTTACCCAAAAACTCATAAAATGATGATCATTTTGCTTGAGAGTGAGATGACACAACATAAAATAAAAGAACTCAAATTATATACTTTTGTTTCATCTTTAATTTCCGTTCAATCCAATGAAAACTGCTTTCTCCTTCTCAAAATACCAAAATCACATATAAAATGACTCACATATGCTAATTTAATGGATGCTCTTAAATTTCATTACTCAAAACAATAAAATAACTTCACCATTGAAATCCTTGCGAAATTCTGAGAATTTTGACTATAAAGTCGACCAATTTCCAAACTTCCTCATTTTTATGCTCTCTCGCACACAAAACAATGCATTAAATTCCCATTAATGGAAAATTGAGAAAACAGTTTTACAAATGACCTCAAATCACAAAAAAGACCTCATATTCATGATCCTTGTGAAAAATTGTGCAAAATTGATATAAAATATTTGAAATTCTATCAAGGTACCATTTGGCACGCTTTACATTGCAACACAAAACTTAACTTGTACTTGCACATACTTCACTGCATTTGTACTACCTTGAAATCTATTCCCTATATCAGAATCTATGTGCCTCGAGATCTGTTCATACGGATGTTTGTCTGAGTGTTGGTATCTGTTCCCAATATATAGGGATGTTTGTCTGAGTGTTGGTATCTGTTCCCAATATATAGGGATGTTTGTCTGAGTAATGGTAACAAATGGATTGTTTGGCGGATTAGTTAAAACCTTCCACTAAAATAGAGGATGCCAGGGGTTTGATTCCCCACAACCTTCTCATCCGTTGGCATATATTTGTTTGGAACATTTTACACACACACACACACACACACACACACACACACACACACACACACACATGCTATAGTTTTAAACCGTCACATATGTTAAGCTCCTCCGCGACTATGACATGTTTATGTGGTATGGAATATGACCAAGGGCTAAGGGTCAAGGGCTTAGGCCCTCGGCCCTTTAGCCACCCATTTGAACCTTAGCTTAAATTCAAATACATTTAAACATATAGTATGGTTAAGAAACGTGTTAGGGCACGTTGGTAATGGTGCTTGTTATAAGGCTTTGGTAGGTCATGGGTTCGACCCCCGTCGAGTCCCAAATATTTTACATAACCATACCAACATTGTCCAATGAGAGGCCACCACCATCGATTCCCAAATATTTTACATAACCATACCAACATTGGCCAATGGGAGGTTACACATGGTGGCCTCTCATTGTCTCATACATGCCATGTGTTGGTGTATGATTGGGCCACTTGGAGGTATGATTGCCTAGTCAGTCACTGAAAAACCTTGCCATGTCACCTGCCAAATAATCATATGCCACATCATCTATTGTATGGACATGTGACACATGTCACTATTGAAATCATCATGTACTATGTTGACGTGACCCTTTCACCTTTGACTTTACCTGTTTGACCCAAACTTTGACCGCTTATAAATTTTTCATAAGAACTCTATTTGACTTTCCATTTGCTCCTTTGTTTGAAATCTGATGACGAGCTCTATGTAATGATGTTATTTTTAGGACGATTTGAGATGATCAAATTTTGAGCATTTATGGATTCCCTAGGACCTCTGTGAGCGTTCCAGATCCTCCTGGACCTCTGTGAGTGTTCCTTATATCCTCCTAGATCACACCTTCCCACTGAAGAATTTTTGGACCTCCAAAAGTATATATATATTCAACAACTTAGTGATGATAACTCTAACTGACTCTTCCATCTTACTGAAATGTTCATATCCAGTAACTTAGTGATGAAGCTTCTTCACTCTTCCATCTTGTTGATTCTTTTGGAAATAAGTCTTCATATTGGGTGATCGATCTTAGGTACTAAATTAATGCAATTTTGTTTGCTTCTCTGGAATATCGCTTTGAATCTGGCCTCTAGCCTTGTAGCTAATATGATATATAGCTTCGGTTCTAGCTCATAGTTTCCTTGACAACAAAAGTCATGCTCATTGAATCTCTGCAAGACTTGTATCTTGTATTTCAATATCCACACCCATCTCCTTCTACTGGAGATAGTCATGTTGGATTACTGAGAGAGGGGGTGAATCGATAATAGAGAAATTTAATCCTTTTTAACCATATAATGCAAGTGTTATATCGGTGTAGCATTATCATCCAATAATTGCAGAGTAAATAAACAATGAACAAATGAGCAATCATACACATACAAAGTACACCAATGTTTTTATGTGGAAATCCAAAGTGGGAGAAAACCACATAATGTTTTTTCTTATATGTTTTGAAGAATTACCTTCATTGGAAGCACCAACTTCCTTTGTTTTCTAGATGCAACTGGAAGGAGGCTCCAACCCCCTAGTTTCTCAGGCTACAACATGAGGGAAGATCCAACTCCCCAATTCTCTAGATACAACCAGAAGGAGGCTACAACCCCCTATATTCTCCGGCTAAAATTGGAAGGTGGCTACAACCACCTGTCCTTGCCCCGTCCAACCGCCCTGAAATATAAATGCCAAATGTAGACAACCTGTCACTATCACTGAATCAACCACTGCCACTGTCAACCTGTCACTGTCAACTTGTACCAATAACCTCTAAAAACATGTACCAATCAACCTGTACCAAACAACTTGTACAAATAACTTGAACCAACATGTAGCATGCATCAACCTTGACTCATCAAGATGTACCAACATCATCAACTATACACCTCATGTATGTGCCAACTCATCAACTATACACCTGATCATGTATGTGCCAACTCATCAAATACTTGTCTCAACCATGTACCCAACATGCACCTCAACCATATACCAAAGACATACACCAATATAACCATCAAAAGCTATCTAACAATTCGTCATTCTATCTATAAACCAAATACCATAAACCCTTACATCAAACTATGTGCCACAACCTCAATGTTATGTAGCCTCAAGCTAAACCAACAACTTTAGCAACACATCACAACCAAAATACCAATACCGATATGTCAAATACCAACAACGAAATACCAACTGTATCCCTCAACAAATCTGATATATGCAACAATACTGAATGAGTGTTGGTATCTGTTCTCAATATATAGGGATGTTTGTCTGAGTAATGGTAACAAATGGATTGTTTGGCGGATTAGTTAAAACCTTCCACTAAAATAGAGGATACCAAGGGTTTGATTCCCCACAACCTTCTCATCCATTGGCATATATTTGTTTGGCACATTTTACATATATATACATATATAGTTTACTATATAATATATATATCATAACAATCTCCTACGTGAATTTGGTGGTTGCTTATGTCATATACCATATGCTATAGTTTTAAACCGTCACATATGTTAAGCTCCTCCACGACTATGGCATGTTTATGTGGTATGGAGTGTGACCAAGGGCTAAGGGTCAAGGGCTTAGGCCCTCGACCCTTTAGCCACCCATTTGAACCTTAGCTTAAATTCAAATACATTTAAACATATAGTATGGTTAAGAAACATGTTAGGGGACGTTGGTAAAGGTGCTTGTGATAAGGCTTTGGTAGGTCACGGGTTCGACCCCCGTCGAGTCCCAAATATTTTACATAACCATACCAACATTGGCCAATGAGAGGCTACCACCATCGACTCCCAAATATTTTACATAACCATACCAACATTGGCCAATGGGAGGTTGCCACATGGTGGCCTCTCATTGTCTCATACATGCCATGTGTCAGTGTATGACCGGGCCACTTGGAGGTACAATTGTCTAGTCAATTACTGAAAAACCTTGCCATGTCACCTGCCAACTAATCATATTCCACATCATCTGTTGTATGGACATGTGCCACATGTCACTGTTGAAATCATCATGTACTATGTTGACATCACCCTTTGACCTTTGAATTTACCTGTTTGACCCAAATTTTGATCGCTTATAAATTTTGCATAAGAACACTATTTGACTTTCCATTTGCTCCTTCGTTTGAAATTTGACGATGAGCTCTACATAATTATGTTATTTTCAGGACAATTTGAGATGATCAAATTTTGAGCATTTATGGATTCCCTAGGACCTTTGTGAGCGTTCCAGATCCTCCTGGACCTCTGTGAGTGTTCCTTATATCCTTCTGGATCACACCTTCCCACTGAAGAATTTTTGGACCTCCAAAAGTATATATATTCAACAACTTAGTGATGATAACTCTAATTGACTCTTCCATCTTATTGAAATGTTCATATCCAGTAACTTAGTGATGAATCTTCTTCACTCTTCCATCTTGTTGATTCTTTTGGAAATAAGTCTTCATCTTGGGTGATCGATCTTAGGTACTAAATCAGTGCAATTTTGTTTGCTTCTCTAGAATATCGCTTTGAATCTGGCCTCTAGCCTTGTAGCTAATACGATATATAGCTTCGGTTATAGCTCATAGTTTCCTTGACAACAAAATTCATTCTCATTGAATCTATGCAAGACCTGTATCCTGTATTTCAATATCCACACCCATCTCCTTCTACTGAAGATAGTCATGTTAGATTACTAAGAAAGGGTATGAATCGGTAATAGAGAAATTTAATCCTTTTTAACAATATAATGCAAGTGTTATATCGGTGTAGCATTATCATCCAATAATTACAGAGTAAATAAATAATGAACAAATGAGCAATCATACACATACAAAGTACACCAATGTTTTTACGTGGAAATCCAAAGCGGTAGAAAACCACATAATGTTTTTTCTTATATGTCTTGAAGAATTACATTCATTGGAAGCACCAACTTCCTTTGTTTTCCAGATGCAACTGGAAGGAGGCTCCAACCCCCTAGTTTCTCAGGCTACAACATGAGGGAAGCTCCAACTCCCCAATTCTCTGGATACAACCAGAAGGAGGCTACAACCCCCTAAGTTCTCCAGCTAAAATTGGAAGGTGGCTATAACCACTTGTCCTTGCCCTGTCCAACTGCCCTGAAATATAAATGCCAAATGTAGACAACCTGTCACTATCAATGAATCAACCGCTTCCACTGTCAACTTGTACCAATAACCTGTAAAAACATGTACCAATCAACCTGTACCAAACAACTTTTACCAATAACTTGAACCAACGTGTATCATGCATCAACCTTGACTCATCAAGATGTACCAACATCATCAACTATACACCTCATGTATGTGCCAACTCATCAACTATACACCTGATCATGTATGTGCCAACTCATCAACTACTTGTCTCAACCATGTACCCAACATGCACCTCAACCATATACCAAAGACATACACCAATATAACCATCAAAAGTTATCTAACACTTAATCATTCTATCCATAAACCAAATACCATAAACCCTTACATCAAACTATGTGCCACAACCTCACTGTTATGTAGCCTCAAGCTAAACCAACAACTTTAGCAACACATCACAACCAAAATACCAATACCCATATGTCAAATACCAACAACAAAATACCAACTGTATCCCTCAACAAATTTGATATATGTAGCAATACTGAACATCTAATACCATCTCAAGAGATAAACCCTAGCTCACAAAACATACCTCAAACAAGATGTGCCATATCTCTCATAAATAGACATCAACCATGTTGCTGCTACGATTTTTCTGTCACAATTTTTCTGCAGCACTTTTTCTATCGCGATTTTTCTGCCACATTTTTTCTGCCGCACTTTTTATGCCATGATTTTTCTACTGCGATTTTTTTGTCGCACTTTTTCTGCCACACTTTTTTTGTTGCACTTTTTCTATCGCACTTTTTCTGTCGCACTTTTTCTACCACGATTTTCTTCCGCACTTTTTCTGCCGGAGTTTTCCCGCCGCACTTTTTCTGCTGCAAATTTTCTCTATGAATAATACCTGCCCAAATAACCTTTCACAAAAATATATATTCAATGATATTCAAGTGTGATTAAATGAGAGAGCTTTTCCTTATATTTATACTTTCATGTAGCATTACACTTTCCTTATTTTAGGGAATTCTCCATTTACTTTATTATTTAAATAATTTCTTTTGCAAACACTTGACTTTTGGGGGCTTCTATATGACTCATGAGGGTTATTCAACTTCATATGGCCATAACTCTCTAACCGTGAGGAGTTATGCGACGTTCCACATACCACCGGAAATGGCATGATAAGCACTATCCATCTAGGCTAGTTTCAATGAAAATTTCACTGACCTTGATCTCATTATTCCATAATTGAGCATGGGTTCTCTAACGATACTTCTAGGACAACTCAATCCACAAAGCATCTTCCCATGAGGGCTTTCACCATAAGGGGACCACTTTGGAGTTCATCCATTTGTATTTCTTATCAACCATGACAAGAATATAATGAGTCATCTTTACATCATGTGTTTTGAACAACCACTGTCAACATACGAACCATGTTTCTTCTTCTTAACTTGTAGAGCGAGTGTGCATTCTTCATTGCTATACTGATTCTGCTTTCTTATCCCTGTCCTTTTCTGAGGTTCATGTCTGTGACTGTTATTATTTTGTTGCGGTTCTCTAGGAGGGAATGTCATTCTGCAATATTTGGCCATGTGTCCAAAGTTGTTACATTTGTAACATTCCACTTCAGTGCTCAATGATTCAAACATGTTGTAACTTTTTCTCTGTGTTTCACTAGGCCTTCTTGGATAACCCTTTTGTGTATGATTTTCAAATTTGTTTATGTTCTTGTTGTTAGCTCTTCAATTCACAACTTTATGTCCAAAATTATTACATGCATAACATAAACCAAAAAAAATAGTTTGATACTTGGGAGTTGAAGATCTTTTGAAAGGAGGTACTCTTATGAATTCTTCTTCTTCCCGAGGCCTATCTGTCGGTTGGTGATTCTGAAATCTGAATCTTCTCAGTGGAGGAGTATCCATGTAATATTCCTTGAAGATCTTCCTATCCCCTTTGATTGTTTCTGCATAGCTTTTTGGATATGTTTCTTGATCTGTTGTTTTGGATCTTGATCCCTTTTTTGTCTGATTGTATCCAAGTCCGGACTTGTCATGATGAGGTTTTTGACTGATGATAATGTCATCCAAAACTTTTGAGTTGTTCTACATATTTTTCTTTTGAATATCCTTTCTTAATGTGACAATCTCTGCTTCCAAATTTCCAATGATCCTGTCTTTTTCTTCTAGTTGTTCTTTGAGTGTTTCTTCAATTCTTTTATCTTGTTCTATTTGAACCTTCAAATTTTTGATCATTTGTTCTAGTTCTCGAGTGTCTTCTTTCTTGTCTAGTTTCGCTTGTAGTTTCTTGTTTTTCTTATTTTTTCTTCTGATAACTTCTATGGCACACATCAATTATTATCGGTAGTCAACTTCTACCTCTTTATATTCTTCTTCAGAGTCTTCTTTATCAGAGTCTTCTACTACCATGACTAGAACTCTTTCTCTCTCACTGTCACTGACTTCATCTTCATCTGATGATGAGATGTCTTCTTTGGTGCATAAGATTTTCTTGAAAACATTCTTTGTGGTTCTTTTTCCTTTATATGTTTGTTTGCTATTTGAGTAACCTTCATCATTTCTCTTTTTATTATGAGGACATTTGTTAGCAAAATGACCAATACCATCACAATTAAAACAAATCAAAGGAAGCTTACCTCTATACCTGCTGTTGGTTCCCTTGTTCAATCTTTTGACAAAGTTGGCCACTTCTTCATCATCTTCAATCTTTTTTCTTTGACTTTTTGGATGCTTCTTTTGTATCTAGATTTTCCTGTTCAATTCTCATTTCATATGCTGTGAAGATTCCATGTAATTCGTCCATGCTTATTGAGTTCAGGTCTGATCTTTCTTCTAGTGCTAATATCTTAGGGTCAAATATCATAGGAAGAGATCTTAGTACCTTTTGAACAATTACAGATTCTTCGATTTCTTATCCCAATCCTATGATTGCATTTACTGTTTCATCAACTCATAAAAATTAAGCTGCAATATTCTTATCTTCCTTCATCTTAAATTGTTCGAACTAACCTTTATAAGTTTGAGGCTTTGTTGCTTTGACTTTTGAATCTCCTTCATAAATATTTCGAAGTTTTTCCCAAATCTCTTTAGCGGATTTACAATGTGCACCTTTGGTGAATACTGTTTCACTAAGACCATTCAGAAGTGCATTTGTGGCTTTGGAATTATTCTGACCAAGTTTCACTGCTTTGTCATTTGTTGGCAGAACTGCTGGTACTATGTATCCATTTACAATTGATTGCCAAATTTCAAATCCATGTGCCTGTATATATGCCTTCATCCTTATGCTCCAAAATGCATACTTATGTCCATCAAACTGTGGTATTCCATTTTTATACAAGTTGTTTCTCTCCATGATCTTTCTTTCAATGGTTAAACCGATTTCTAAAGGAACCCCCTTTGATACCAATTGTTGGATTACTGAGAGGGGGGTTGAATCGGTAATAGAGAAATTTAATCCTTTTTAACCATATAATGCAAGTGTTATATTAGTGTAGCATTATCATCCAATAATTACAGAGTAAATAAACAATGAACAAATGAGAAATCATACACATACACAATACATCAGTGTTTTTACGTGGAAACCAAAAGCGAGAGAAAACCATAGAATGATTTTTCTTATATGTCTTGAAGAATTACATTCATTGTAAAAGCACCAACTTCCTTTGTTTTCCAGCTACAACTGGAAGGAGGCTCCAACCCCCTAGTTTCTCAGGATACAACCTGAGGGAAGCTCCAACTCTCCAATTCTGTGGCTACAACCAGAAAGAGGCTACAACCCCCTAAGTTCTCCGGATAAAACTAGAAGGTGGCTACAACCACCTATCCTTGCCCCGTCCAACCACCCTGAAATATAAAATCCAAATATAGACAACCTGTCACTGTCACTGAATCAACCACTGCCACTGTTAACCTGTACCAATAACCTGTAACAACTTGTACCAATCAACTTGCACCAAACAACCTGTACTAATAACCTAAACCAACATGTACCATGCATCAACCTTGACTCATTAAGATGTACCAACATCATCAACTATAAACCTCATGTATGTGCTAACTCATCAACTATATACCTCATGTATGTGTCAACTCATCAACTACTTGTCTCAACCATGTACCCAACTTGTACCTCAACCATATACCAAAGACATACCCCAATATAACCATCAAAATTTATCTAACAATTTATCATTCTATCCATAAACCAAATACCATAAACCCTTACATAAAACCATGTGCCACAACCTCATTGTTATGTAGCCTCAAGCTAAACCAACAACTTTAGCAACACCTCACAACCAAAAGACCAATACTCATATGCCAAATACCAACAACAAAACACCAATTGTATCCCTCAACAAATATGATATATGCATCAATACTGTACATCTAATACCATCTCAAGAGCTAAACCCTATCTCACAAAACATACCTCAAACAAGATGTGTCATATCTCTCATAAATAGACCCCAACCATGTTGCTGCCATGATTTTTCTGCCACACTTTTTTTGTCATGATTTTTCTACCACACTTTTTCTGCCGTGATTTTTCTGCTGCACTTTTTCTTCCACGATTTTTCTGCCGCACTTTTTCTACCATGATTTTTCTGCCGCTATTTTTCTATCGCACTTTTTTTGCTTCACTTTTTCTGCTGCACTTTTTTTGTCGCACTTTTTTTACCATGATTTTCTGCCTCACTTTTTCTGCCGCAGTTTTCCTGCCACACTTTTTCTGTCGCAGTTTTTGTGCCATAGTTTTTGTGCCACACTTTTCTTGTCACACTTTTTCTGCTGCAAATTTTCTCTATCAATAATACCTACCCAAATAACCTTTCACAAAAATAAATATTCAATGATATTCAAGTGTGATTAAATGAGAGAGATTTGCCTCTTATTTATACTTTCATGTAGCATTACACTTTCCTTATTTTAGGAAGTTCTCCATTCACTTTATTATTTAAATAATTTCTTTTGCAAACACTTGACTTTTGGGGGCTTCTATATGACTCATGAGGGTTATTCAACTTCATATGGCCATAACTCTCTAACCGTGAGGATTTATGTGACGTTCCACATACCACCAAAAATGGCATGACAAGCACTATCCATCTAGGATAGTTTCACTAACAAATTCACTGACCTTCATCTCAGTATTCCACAATTAAGCATGGGTTCTCTAACCATACTTCTAGGATAACTCAATCCACAAAGCGTCTTTCCGTGAGGGATTTTACCATAAGGGGACCACTTTGGAGTTCATCCATTTGTACTTCTTATCAACCATGAAAAGACAATAATGAGTCATCTTTACATCAAACAAACTTGGGTCCATTACCCAAACCTTTGTGCTACCGAGCTTTCTTCAAGGGTTGTCATCAATGGAAACCAACCTTAATCAACAAGTCCATCTCAGAAAATATGAAACCAAGTCGAATTTTGATCTATGCTTTGCTCATTTGGACTCTATGTTCTTATACTGCTTGATGTATCTGCAATAGTATTTGAATGAATACTCTGTCCATTGTCGCTCCCGCCTTGAAGAACAATTCTGCTTGTACTATATCATATGTACCTAACTGCTCCTATTCAAGGTAAACATCGATATGAACATGGCATAGTATTTAAATATGTTTATATTCTGCACCTTTATGCCTCTCATTTCTGAAGAGGAATATTTCTCCTTTACCAACTCTAGAAAGTTATGCATTACTTCAATGCTCTTTCCACTTTGATCTACATGTTCCTACTGCCCGCATCCTTCTGTTTCTTCACCTCTCCTTATTCTGAATCAAGAATGTTTTCTAAGACAGTTCGATCCATATGTATCCCTTTAGTTGATTACACGATAATACAATTGTCCATATTATTGTCTAAAGGCTTAGAAATGTTCACAACGAGATTCTTCTCACTGTAAAACAATATGTATATAGGTGGATATCTAGAAATATCCTTAACGGGATTCCTCTCACTCTAAAACAAAGTGTAAGGTGGCTATCTAGGAATCTCTAACAAGGTTCCTCTCACTCTTTACATCATATAAGGTGGAAATATAGAAACTCTCCTTACAAAATTCCTCTCATTCATACAAGGTGGCGATATATAAATTCACACAACCTCTCTCACTCTTATACTTTACAATGATTAGCTTACAATACTACTAATAGAATTTTAGAATATTTATGCATATGCACATTATATTTACAAGTATACATATTTACAAAATTTTAAATATGCTTTACTTATGGACTCATTCTCCCAAATGTATTGGGAGGAGTCTTGTAGCTTCCAACCTCTGACAATGCCTCTAACGCTGATGTTGAATCTGACATTGAATCTGATGCAGAATTTGATTCCGAAATCAAGTAACCATTAGACCATACTATCGGTCTTCCCAATAACCTGTATAACCTCTCCTTGTGAATACTAAGCACTATTGATATGTCTGGAGTAGCTTCCCTTGAAAACAAAAGTACTTGATTATTTTGGAATGAAACTACATAATTGTCATCCTTAAATGATGCAACTGAGAGTAGGTTTACCTTTAAGTCTGGAACATACAACATATGATCGATTCCCATAAATCCTCCCAACTTGAGCTGGAATCTTGCATATCCATACCCTCTTATTGCTTGTCTGGTGTTGGTTCTAGATCCCACAAATAAATCTGTGTCAGACTCTGAGAAAGTTAAAAAAACTGATCTCATCTTGGTCATGTGGTGAGATGAGCCACTATCCATGAACCATTCTTCGATTTCTTCATATATCACTTTGCCAAGACCATCCATCAGGAAGTATTCTTTCCCTAGCCTTTTAGTGAGAGCATTGAATTCATATGGATATGTTGCTTGTCTTCTTGCAAGTGTCTTCACATATTTCCTATTTTTCTTCAGACATAAGTGCTTGTAAAGTGTCCAACGCTTCTCAATATGGTGTCCACTCTTACCACAATAAAAGCATAGTGTCTTGTTCCATGATCCCTTATTATCATTCCTCTTCTTCCTCTGACTTGAGAAATGATCCGCCTTCTTCTTGGAGGGATTTACTTGCATAGGCCGTCTTCTTAGAAACTTCTCCACATCATGGTTTCTAGTTCCACAAGAAGCACATGGATAACTAGACCATTCACCAGTGGAAAAAGTCTTCATTCATTCTCTTGTAGCATGCACATCTTTCCTTGAAGATGGATTACACATGTTATTTTTCTCTGGATTGGAAGGTAAGGCCAATTCCTGATGTAGGACTTCTTCATTTGAGGTTCTCTTTGGTTTAGCTACCTTCGAGCACTCTCCATATTGATGGGACAAAGAATAATATGAAGAGTCTTCTTTCTCAATCATGTTCTTTGAAGGAGATAATCTCTCTTGCAATGGAGACTTCTCATTATCTGCTTGTCCAAATTTACCGATTGATGGTGCCAATATCTACAACTTTCTTTCTAGTTCATGAAAAATACTCATGTGAAAATATTAATGACATAAAAATCGACCTTGCAACCTTTTCTTCTCTTCCCCAAGAGCTTGCAACTTCATTATTAACTAAATATTTTTCTTCTGGATTCGCCGATTAATGTTCTTTTGCAGTGTTAATTTCATGAGAACTTTACTCATATTGCTTTCTTGATAAGAGTCTTCAATATCTTCACCAACTGAACTCTTGGATCTCATCACAATAACAACTTGCAACACATTCCAAAACTAGCTCTGATACTAACCTGATACGAAAATTCTTAGACACCACTTATTTCTTACATATATAGATGCAGTATCTAATTTGATCCATAATAATTTACTGATAATATTGGTGTGGTTTGCAGAAATATGATGATGTGATTTTTACCCAAACACTCATAAACTGATGATTATTTTGTGTGATAGTGAAATGACACAACATCAAATAAAAGAACCCAAATTATATACTTTTGTTTCATCTTTAAGTTCCCTTCAATCCAATGAAAATTGCTTTCTCCTTCTCAAAATACCAAAATCACATGTAAAATGACTCACATATGCTAATTTAATGGATGCTCTTAAATTCTATTACTCAAAAGAAGAAATTAACTTCACCATTGAAATCCTTGCGAAATTCAGAGAATTTTGACTATAAAGTCGACCAATTTCCAAACCGCCTCATTTTTATGATCGTCGACACACAAAACAATGCATTGAAATTCCATTAATGGAAAATTGAGAAAATAGTTTTACAAATGATCTCAAATCACAAAAAAAAACTCATATTCATGATCCTTGCAAAAAAATCATGCAAAATTGATATAAAATACTTGAAATTCCATCAAGGTACCATTTGGCATGCTTTACGGTGCAACACAAAACTTAACTTGTACTTGCACGTACTTCAATGCATCTGTACTACCTCGAAATTAGTTCCCTATATAAGACTCTGTGTGCCTCAAGAGCTATGCATAGGGATGTTTTTTTGAGTGTTGGGATCCATGCATAGGGATGTGTGTCTAAGTGTTGGAATCTGTGCCCAATATATAAGGCACAACCTCCAACCTCCACTCGAATTTTAATGCAACTTAATTACTATATTCGAAGGTATCTCTGTAACAAATAGATTGTTTGGTGGATTGGTTAAAACCTTCCACTAAAATAGTGGAGGTCATGGGTTTGATTCCCTGCAAACTTCTCATTCGTTGTCATAAATTTCTTTGGCGCGTTGTATATATATATATATCATAACAAACTCCTACACGAATTTGGTGGTTGCATATGGCATATACCATATGCTATAGTTTTAAATTGTCACATATGTTAAGTTCCTCTATGACTATGACATGGTTATGTGGTATGGTATACGACCAAGGGATAAGGGTTCAAGGCTTAGGCCCTTGGCCCTTTAGCCACCCATTTGAACCTTAGCTTAAATTCAAATACATTTAAACATATAGTATGGTTAACAACACATGTTAGGGTGCGTTGGTAATGGGGCTTGTATCAAGGCTTTGGTAGGTCACGGGTTCAACCCTCATTGAGTCCCAAATATTTTACATAACCATAACATAATTGGACAATGGGAGGTTTCCATGTGGCGGCCTCTCATTGGCTCATACAAGCTATGTGTCAGTGTATGACTGGGCCACTTGGAGGTACAACTGCCGAGTCAGTTGCTGACAAACCTTACCACATCACTTGCCAACTAATCATATGCCATGTCATCTGTTGTAGGAACATGTGTCACGTGTCATTGCTGACATCATCCCATACTATGTTGACATCACCCTTTGACCTTTGACTTTTCCTTTTTGACCCAAACTTTGACCGCTTATAATTTTTTTATATGATCTTTGTTTGACTTGTCGTGTGTGTTATTGGAAAGATGATGATGAGCTCTACGCAATGATGTCATTTTTGGGATGATTTGTGATGGTCAAATTTTGAGCATTTATGGATTCCCCGACACCTTTGTGAATGTTCCAGATCCTTCTGGATCAGTATGAGTCTTATAGTTTAGCGCAAGGTGCATACTATTGTATTACCACTATTTTATAGTAATGAGATGAAGTATTATGTTGTGCAACTCAATTATTCAACACATTGTATGTTTATAAGATGATGAAATATGTTCAGTAATAAAACTATGGAAGTTATGCTATATTCTGTGTTTTTCATGAATGAGTAACACATTTGCATGTATTGTGTTAATTCTTAGTCACTGTGAGATTATAAAATATGAGTTACATGGATTCAATTTGTATTTTTGTTAGTTATATTTGATCCTCCATTCTTGACACAAGGCCTTATGGTCTCTATGATCCTCTATGCATCTCGAGTGAGACCTTCCTCGGCCTTGACCGAGGATTGATATGTCAGTGCTTATGGGTTTTTGTTCGACACGCTCTGGACGAACCCTAGGTCTTAAACCCCCCAGTCTTATGAAGGTCAGTGTGTGCACACTTGTGTATTGAAGAAACAACATTGCATAGCTTATCCCCAACAAATGGTTCTGTTGTCGGGACCTGAAGTCTTATTGAGATTGATGGAGGAAGAGATAAATGTGGGGGCATCCATCTAAGGAGGAGATTCAATACTATATAGAAGTGAAGGAGGATGAGTTTGTCCCACAAGAGACGAAAGGATTGTACATGGACATGAAATAATGGAAAGGTAGAGATCTTTACTCTACTCTACATGAACTCTTTTTCACAAAATGTCCATGTTTATCGCATGAATGGTTAAAAAGATAATTAGAAGTTAACATAACTTTGTTACCATTGAATCCAATAGTATGGGATCAAGCCAAGCTTGATAACTTGAAGGAATTGGATAACAAGTCGACTCAGGCCATTGAATTTTGGTTTTCTCAGGTAAACGAAGGCTATATTGTTGAATTTTCTATAGAATATAGTGATTCTTTCAGCGAGACTGAAATAAAGTTTGAAGAAGGTCCCAAAAAGTGGATGTTAGAAGAGATCCCCCTTTGGATCAAGATGTTGTTCGTAGAAAAAAGAATGATGTGCATGGAGCCTGATAAGATGGATGAGTAAAACCCCTAGCGTTGGGGTTTTTTTTAGAAAAGGTCTAGAGTATGGATCTAGTGAGGAGGATCCAAGAAGTTGTTGAGATGAGGTGAGGACTAGACTGGACCCAGAAGAGCAGAGGAGAAAAATAGTTGAAATATAAGCAAGAAGAGTTAAGCTCAGAGAGAGAGAGATGAGCGAAAGGATACATAAGAGTTACCCAAGGGTGTGTTGATGTCGAGGGACTAGAGAGTCTCCAACATCAACATTTTCAACCTCCTGAGGGGCTAGGTGAGAAGAGACGAGAATATCACCCTAGGATTAAAGCCCCAGACAAGAAAGTGCAATGAACTCTAGGCCAATTTTCTCCTAACCTACTGTCCAAGCATAGATTCTTTTGCTTTGTAATTTTCCTTTTAGTAATATTTAATTTTTATTTAATTTATGATCTTTGTGCTATCTTACAATTTAATTACTTCTATGTGGTATTTTATACATTTGAAGTAAGAAATCAAATTTAATAAAGAAAAAAACAATTAACAAAATGAAAAGGGAATTGTTTTGTTTTTACATTAACAAAAGTGACAAAGTTAACCAAAAACTAGAGAAATTCAAATAAATAAATAAAATGATCTAATTAAAAGAAAAGTTCATTAAATAAACCTTAATTTGAAGAATATAGTAAAACTTTTAATGATTTTTTTTTTCCTTTTCCTTTAGAAGTTAGAATATGAGAAATAACAAAATTATAAATTTAGAAGTTAGGATATGAGAAATAACAAAATTAATTACAAAATTAAAAAATAACAAAAACTATACCTTGAAACAACTAAAAGAAGGAAATATATACACATATATTATCCATA
>ML779109.1:991880-1002005 GCA_009831015.1 Picea engelmannii | reverse complement strand
TATATATATATATATATATATATATATATATATATATATATATATTTTGAATTCAAAGTGTTAAACTAATAAAGATGAGGAAAACTGAGGACTTTAAAGAAAAATCAAAGACATAGTTCTGAGTGAGAAATAAATGATTTTCATTAAAAATGATTTCCATACAAATTCATAAATTTTTGAAATCTACAAGTCTCTACGTAGACTCGGGCCAGGTATATGGTCTTTATCCCCTCTAGACACAATGTACAATAGAAAGACCAAGTGTGAAAAAGAAAAAGAAAGCTGAGCCAAGAAGGAATGCAACCATGGTGGCGAATCGCAAGGAGAAAACCTGCATATATAAACCGATTAGTGCCGAATAACATTGAGCTTTAATACAACAAGATAACAATTAAACCTTTACCTTGTGAAGGCCAACAAACTCATCCTCGCTTAATCCTTTTCGTTGCTTCGCAAGACCCCCTACTGAAGATGTAAAAGAAGAATGAATTGAAACAATCATCACAACACTCCAAACATATTTATCTCTAAATTTTCTACCAAACTTCTCTCTCAAAATTTTCTCTTGTTCAGAAAACCCCCCTTGACTACGCATTGTTGTTAATTTTATATTGTTTAAAAAGAAGTTCCATCAATTAGGTCTGTTTCAAGTTCGAGATTTTCTCCCTTTTACTAACTAATGAACATTCATTACAAATCGTGAACTACTTCTTGTAATTATATGTGTTGATGTATTTTTATTTTAATAACAGTAAGCTCAAAATGAATTTTGTACAATCGAATGTACACCTAGGATTATAAAACATGTTTCCTATATTCTCAACCCGCATGTAATATTTATCCAAAGATTATAATTTCGTCGATGGTAGTTGTCAAGGGAAATATTCATTTGATCGCTTGAGCAAAGCCAGAGCCACCCTACCAAGTCTTGATTAAGAACCACTTGTGGTATCATGGAGAAAAACCCTATCCACCAAGATTCTAGCAACACGAGGCTCAGAGTTTCTCTTGCCTAAGCTTCCAATGTGAATTACAATATCAAAGGAGTTACTGAATATGAAAACGCAATCATCCCCGGTTCCAATGATGTTGTTACACGACAACAATGGTAGGGGACATCATAATATGAAGGAAGCTAATGCAATAGAGTAGAGTAAACATTTGTATAGAATTAGGGCTAAACTTTGATTTTATAAAAAAAATATTCATATGGAGAAGATCATGGCCAAGAGGATGATATAATAATATATTCTTGCTTTTGGTATGTTGGGTTAAGCCAACCATAAGGAAAAGGAAAATGTTTTGGCATACGTAGTGGCATAAGGTAAATCGATTCACTCTTAAGATAAAGTGAATCTCATGGTCCTTTATTTGAATAATAAAGGTGTCTTCTGGCCTTTGGAAAAAATCATAACATGAAATGGTATGGAAGAGTGGGTTATGTAGAAAAGTGGTGTGTACGATAACAAAGGGTGGCATAAAGGGTATAACATATATGGTGTTAATGCATCACTTATGAGTGAAAAAAGGTATGTGGGAAGTGAGAAATGGGAACTAAATGTGATAGTTCAAGAGTCTCAAAACTTTAACCAAACACCATATCATCTTCGTCGAATGATAGTAATAAATCTGTGTCTATCTGAAATCCTATAACCTGTGTGACTTTAAAACTAATCAATGGCCATCCTTGTTTTGTCATTAGCAAATACTCATCATAAATAAAACAACATCTTTTTTGAATGTGTAGCAACGACCTAGTGGGAGCACACAAGACTTTGCACAAACAATTGCGAAATAAGAGTGGGTGTCTGGCAATGCTTTTTCGGCTAAGTACTGTTGACAAAAATCATCGTCAACAAGGTGCACAACGAAGTGTCGAGCCCAGAATGAAGAGGGAGCTCAAGCCTGGAAATGGTGTGGGAGAGGATGTTGTGCTAGAGTGGAGCACAAGTGAGATCCGACCTGCAAAGAGGCTTGTAATCGAAGATACTAGTAGTGACAATAGTGGTAGTGAAGGCCTAGGTGACAAATCCTGTACCCTTTGGTTGTTGTGGTATGTCACAACCTTGAGAAGAGGAAGAGTGCACATGTGTGGTGTGTAGGTGAAAATTTGTGGTGCGCTAGTGGACTCGAAAGAGGAAGTGTCACACAGTCACACACTAACAAGAAGAGAAGTTGTTACATAGTGTGGTGGGGTTCCAATCCGACGGGATTTTGGCTCTCAATGTAGTGGCGCTACGCTGAGTAGCCTAATGAGCAGTGCACAAAGAAGTCCCGTGTTGAGCGGAGAAACTGACTTGATGCAAGGTGGCAGTGCACATATTAGGCTTGGGAGATAATTCGTGTGGTGGTAGTGCACATATCAGTTCGGAGGCAGGAGCACACATTGGTGGTGCACAGTTAGATTAAGAGGGGAAGGACAAGAATGTGGATGCGTTGAATGGAAAGGAAGATGGAGGCTCCCATAGTGGTGGGGGAGACAAATTGATCATGTTGGATGGTCTTGCAGGACTGTAGCTAGATGGCTCTTTGGATCCCCTCCTAAGAAATTTTAGTAGAAGATAGTGTTACCCCTCCTTTGTTCCACCCCCCTTGCACATTTTTAATCAAGAAGAACCCACAAAATACAGTGAAGAGGTTAAAGTTGAAGAGAGAGAAGGGGAAAGAAGTGATGAAATGAGTGAAGGAGAAGGTGAAGTCAACAATACTTTACCCTACATGATAGTGGTGTGGAAGGATCCATAAAAAAAAAGTCTTAAGAGTGGAACTAACCATGGTCACAATATGGCCAATCAATATAGTATGTTGAAATTTTCGTGTTCCATGAAATAGGTAAGGATGATGTCGAACAACACTAGTTCACCTGTGAAACAATCTAGTTTGTAAATAGCGTTACAAATGAGGCAACTAAGATCGCACAAATGGAGACTACGTTCAGTGATTGGGACTTGACATGGTACATGAAATATAAATCTACTATGCTAGCAAGACAAGTGAGGTCTCTGGATGAGATCAAACAAGATATGCTTCGGGAATTTTAGAAGCCAAAGTCAGAGTCCCAATGCATTACAAAAATCAAGGAAATCAACCAGAAGGAAGGAGAGACCTTCTGGGACTACGACTAGCAATTCAAAATCTTGTTGGATAGGATAACATTCCAGATCTAGGATGTGCAACACAGATAATGGTTCATTTCATGGTTTCTACCCCATATCCGAGTCCCTCTCACCCAACAAAAGGTGATGACTCGGGCCGAGGCAGTCGAAATCATGATGCGCTTGGAAGCCACTCCTGGAGGTGTAGAAACATCAACCAGGTTGACATAGGTTCAGTCGCAACCAACTAACTTAACAATACAGTTGCAAGATATGGCCAAGGATAAAGGCGTGAGCGAACATGTGTGGTGCACTACATGCCACTTAGAAGGGAATCGATGAGACGAGTGTTTGGTCCTTCCAAATTATGTGGTGACTGATGCACCAAGTCCATTTCTGTCTGGACAATTGGAATGGTGTGAAATATGCCGACAGTGGGGCCATGTTCCACCCCACTACCCCATATTACAAAAGAATCAAGAAATAAATCACACCTCCTTCTATGAATTTTGTAAGTTCATCGACCACGACATCAACAACTACCTCTCCCTGCAAATGATACAAGATAACACCCATGATGCATTTCGAGTGCAATAGGAAGAAAAGGGTGGTGAGCCCAGGGTCGGTGACATAGGAGGATATAAAG
Source organism: Picea engelmannii (assembly GCA_009831015.1). NCBI lineage: Eukaryota > Viridiplantae > Streptophyta > Pinopsida > Pinales > Pinaceae > Picea > Picea engelmannii. The sequence continues at coordinate 998,264 of ML779109.1, read as the reverse complement.
GAGGAATTTGAGGTGGGTATGGATGCGGTTGAGGATGAGGATATGGTGGAGGAGGTGATAGACGCCCCTCATGTGCTTTGCGCATACTGTTATAGTCTCGAACATGTAATTGAAGATTGTCCAGATTTGTTGAAAAATGGGAGGAAAAAAAGGGTAACTGTAACATGGTGCATGCTGAGCCTCACAAAAAATAGAAGAATAAGGGAGAAGGAGACATATGGGTAGTAACCCGTTGGAGGGGAAAAAACATGGGCAAATTTCAAACCCGAAGAAATTTTAGGTCAACAAGTAGAAGGAAATATCAGGAAGGCCCCTTAGCCCCTTCCTAAGTTTGACACGACTCATTATAAGCAGTTTCTACATGATGTGTAGCGAGCCTTGGTGGAAGAACAAGCATTTGAGGAACTACAATGCGTGACTTAGAGGTCACTTGAAGAGGATTAGGTTCAGGAGGAAGTTCAAAGGGTGAAACAAAGGTCTCTAGAAGAAGCACATATCTGCGAGGAAGGCCTCTAGGTCACTGGAATAAATGTGTGCACATGAAGAGCTACAATGCACAACAAAAATATATTTGGAGGAAGATCATATGCATGATGAAATCCAACGCACCACTTAAATATCAATAGAAGAAGAACGAAGATAGATTATGTTGCGACGTGCTAAGAAGGAAGCATATGAACAACGACAAGAAGAGTTGCAACGTGCAATGTGCATAGGATCCTTGCATAACCTCAGTTGCATGTCAGAGGTAGAATATCAAGTCAATACCTTCTTGCACTATTGTTTGCGGTTGCTAAGATATCCAAAAGCCATGACCAATTTGACTTAGATGTTAACTGCTTTCATGAAAGAACAAGGAGAGGAGACTACCATTGTAACTTTTCTTCCAGAAAGGGATGTCTTCTAGGCTAGCAAGAAAAAATGCATTGGCTGAGAGTTTAAGATGACAACTGAGCTTGGTGGGTATGGCATGGATGGAGTCATGTTGGATTTAGGATTTGATGTGAACATTTTACCGAATAAGTCCTGGGAGGTGATGGGAAAACCAAAGTTGGTTTGGTCACCCATTCAACTTTGATTAGCAAACCAATATAATATCTACCCCATCAGCTAGATGGAACAGGTTGAGGTGAATATAGGAGTAAAAACGAAGGTCAACTTCGGAGCCATTGAAATCATCGATGAGTTGAATCCCTACCCTGCATTTATAGGGATTGAGTGGAATTTTGATAACAATGTAGTGTTGAACTTGAAAACACACCAAATGACATTTGAGACTAACACCCTGTGGGTGGTCGCCCCCTTGGATCCATATGAATGCGACCACTACAATGAGCATGTCGACGAAGATAGGTAGAGATAGACATTTGAGAATATTTACAAGGTCATGGGTTGCAGGGAGGACTACATCAACCCCACCGCAGACGGAGAATTAAGTTGGAGGGGTGTCAAGTTATATGACACAAATTCTGAGGATTCCTTAGACAGATGGAATAATAAGATGTATGAAGTCTTAACAAGGTGGTGCACCTAAATCACAAGGGCAATGTGATGGATAGGGTCGAATTTTTTTGATTCCCCACGGTTTGATGGTACTAGACCAATGGAGACGTTCCTGGTACAAAAGGAGAAAATCATCCCCGCGGACTAGTGACTCTAGGCCATGGATGTTGTGGTTCGAAAAACCCTAGCACGATGATGGGTGACTCATCGCCCGAATATTCAGAGTTGGGAGTAGATAATTGAGTTCATACAAGTGTTCTTCTAGCCCATCGCTGAATCCAAACTGACCAACCGATATAAGGGGATCACTGATCCTTAGGAACAAATCTTCTTTTGTGAACGAAGTTGGACTACTAAGAACATCCCTCAAGCCTAATGGGTCCACTAGTTTATCCATACCATGGATATGGTCCCCCAATGTTGGTATATCTAGGAAGAAATCTGGAGGCAAACAAGTGAGTGGACCCATATGACTTCTTAGTTCCTTTCAATGTTTTGGTTCACTTCAGATGCTTCAGTTCACAACAAAGCTTTGGGTCGAGTTAAGGAATTTATTTTTCATCGACAACCAATAGATAATATCACATCGATGGTCCTCTGATATCACTAGTCGATGACCAAGTTGAAGGAAGAAGACCATTGTTAGAAGATTAATATAGACAATATTGACAATGATGACCCCCGAAGCATCCAAATCTGAGAGTCAGAAGGAGAATAGAATCTGAAGGGATGGGTGGCTAAGACAACCACGCCATATTATAATTGCACTACCAAGATGAAGAAATACAATATTGGGACATAGGAAGCACCAAATATGGCCATTGTTGTGGATTACTAGGACAAGGAGACCGTCACCCAAGTGGTTGACCTCCTTAAAGAGTATGAAGACTTATTTCCTCGAAGTTTTTCTAAGATGAAGGGCATCGCAAGATCCCTAGGAGTTATGAATATCCAACTTAAACCGAACGCCAAGCCAATCAAGAGAAGACCCTACCGTATGAATCATATATACAAAGAAAAACTGTGAAAGGAATTAGATCACATGTTGTATGTTGGGATCATGGTCCCTGTCGAAGAATCTGACTTGATCAATCCCATGGTTGTTTGACCAAAAATGACTGGGGAAATTTTGATATGCATCGATCTGTGGAGCCTCAACACAGTCTGTGTCCATGATCCTTTCCTAACTCCATTCATAGATGAGTGTGATGACTAGGATCAACGTATCCCCATAGTTTTATGTACTTACCAAACCACATGCAAAAGGATGACTAAGCACAGACCTTTTAGATTATTCTATGGGAAGGAAGTGATCATGCCATTACAATTCATGGTTCCCAACCTCCAAGTCACACTCATGACTCATATGACTAATGATGACTCCCTCCAGCACAGGCTGGATGAGCTTATGGAACTCGAGGAAGACCATATAATGGTAGGTTTAATCCAAGTAGTGAAAAAATATAGACAAAAGGCCTGGCATGACCATAACATTCACCAGAAAATCTTGTAGCAAGGATATTTAGTCCTTTTATATGACAACAAATATTTCGAGCATTCTCGTAAATTACACATGCACTGGCTAAGCCCATTCCGACTGGTCTACATCACCGAAGTAGGGGTCACAAAGATGGAAAATTTACAAGGACAACCACTCAAAGGTCTCATTAATGGCAACAGGTTAAAAGTGTACTATGTCCATCAAGGGTCAACTTCCAGTTAATTATTTTGTCAGCCTTTACAAAACAATGTAGTGATATTATCATAGATTGTACAATGTTTTCACATAGTTCCTAGTCAACATAAGTTTAACTTTCATTTTGACAGTGCACACAATTAAGCTTCACTAGGGAGATGCTTCCAGTAATAGTCGAAGACAGATCATTGAAATTGCAAATTGTGGCAGCGTACTTACCCACGTATGAAGACAGGCTCATTGAGTACCAGTAAAAAGGGTATTTCCCATTCTTTCACCTCTTTTTTTCGTCCACAGGCCAACAGTCCCAAGTGAGTCATTCATGTATGCCCCAAGTAACTTTCATGCATATCATCACATTCTCCAATAACCCTCTACAGTACGACCAATATATAGTTTTGTTGGCCCTTGACCAAGTTTTGGAGATCCTTGGTCACTTTTGACCTATTTTGGGACTTTGACAGGCTATCGCAAGTCAAAGTGGAGATCGCGGGATATCAACCCCTTTTTAGGGATTTTTGGGTTATGGGCTTATGTAACGGGTATGGGGATGTCGGCCCATGGGTTTACCCATGTTTAGGCCCTTTTGTAATGTATAAATAGAAAACTAGGCGATGTAAGTAGGGCGATGGAAAAAGGGTGTAATGCTAAGTGCTAGGTGCAAGTTGTAAATGCTTTGTGCATGCTTGAGAACTTGCATAGCTAAGTGCAAGTGACTGTAAGAGATTGTGTAAAGGCTTTGTGTTGTAGCCTAGCTTGGGGAAGGATGATCTAGTGAGGTGCGCACATATCTCCTATCCTATGCGGATTAGGACCTTATGGCTCTGTGCATGTATATGATTAACTAAAGATAATAAATAAGACAAAGAATTGGTGGACGTAGCCCCAGGCTGGGGGTGAACCACGTATATCCTGTGTTATGGTTGCTTTGTGCATTATGGTTGTTGTGTAGTTTATGTGATTTATGCTTAGTGCCATAATGTATGCTTAGATGGATAAGATATGATAGCTAAGTGCTTAATGATGCAAATGTATGCTAGATCTAATCTGTTTCCAAATGCTGAGTGCTTAGATGTGTTAGATCTGATTGAATACTGCGCCGCACTGTAATTAGGGTTTTATCTGCGAAGTGAATATTGGTTAAGTACTGATGAATTGTAACTGCTAAGTGCTTTGTTAAAGTGTTATAATCACATATCTCTGTCCCAGCTAAGGTTGCAGACATCTGATTCCTGCAACCACCCCTGCCTCTACCTCGAGTGAGACTTCATCTGCATCGCAGGTGTTGTCGAAAGGGATGATAGTTAGGGTTTTGTTGGTGCATTATTGAAGCATTGAACCCTAGGTCTGCCCCTATGCCAACAAATGGTTCCATTGTCGAGACTTGAAACTGTGATTGCTGGGAACTGAGGAAAAGAGAGAAATCTTTGTGCGTAGATCTGTTGCTTTAGTGCACAATATTCTATTTTGTGAAGCTCTGTGCTAAGAAAGGAAGAGGATCTGAAGAAAAGAGGTAAGATCTTGAAGCTTTGTGCTCTGAAAAAGGTAAGAGTAGTGAAATTTTTTATATCTGAAAGCTTTGTGCTCTATTGAAGGTAATATAAGTGAAAATTTTTGTTTCAAAAGTATGGATCTATGTGTGTTTGATAAATTTTGTCCTAGTTTGAAAACTAGGGCACAATTAGAAGAAAGAAGGTTTGATATGAATAGATATGGTATAAATAATGAAAGACATGTTATCACTATGCATAGAAAGAATGTTTGGACTAACAAATGGATGTGGGATCATAGAAATAATTTTTTGCAGGTTAGCTACTATGATCCTAGTGTGCAGTACAAGAGAGGTTGGAGATCATTTAAAAGAAAGATACAATTAACCCTTTGTTACAGTTGCAGAAGGCCAGTCCATCTTGCTAAGGATTGCCCTGATAGGAGACCTAGTTGTCTTTGTTGTAAAGCTGTGGACCATGACATTCTGGATTTCCGTAGAATGATTGCTAAGGTTGAAAGAATGAATATAAGACAAGAAAACCCTGAGAAAGGCCAAGAGACTAAGATTATGGCAAAACCCCAGAAAGAATCAGAGACTGTATTACTACAAATGAAATAAACCCTGAATGACCACAAAGATATCAACTTATCAAAGATCTTCAAAAGGAAAGAGTGCATAGAAACAAGAATAGGAGACTTCGACATAGACTGTGTTTTGGATGAGGAAACATAGGCGGATATTATGACAGAAAGAGCTTTGGAAATTTTAGGAAAGCTTGCTATGATTCCTTGATTGGGAGGAATAGGATTATTTAGAGGAAATCTAATAACCCTATGTGGAAGACTCACCCAAACATCTATGAGTGCTCATGGAACTTTGACAGAGGAATAATTTGAGGTTGTTAAATTTATTGAGAACAACGCTCCATTTTCTATTTTACTAGGAAAAACCTGGATTGAGAAAGATTAGATCCAAAGAAAACAAGAGGAGGAAGCTCTAGAACAAAAAAAGAAAGAACTGAGAGACTTCATGAATAAGAGGATATACCACTTACTGAAAGAACAAGAGGACCAGTCGAAGCTACTGAGGACCAGAAATATGGATGTCGAAGTTGAAAGAACACAAGAAAACCTGAAACACATGTATGTACAAGAAAGTAGAGCACCTACCTTAGACAGAGAAGAAGTATTGGCCTTGAAACCTACGGAAGACCATAAAAAACACGAAGTTACTATGCCAATACAAGATAAGAATTAGAATGGGAAGAGGAACCTAGTAACAAAGATCACAGGGAAGAAAGTTAGAAAGCTCAACAGGAAGAAAGAAAAGTTGGAGAAATTGCAGGAAGTCCCAGAGAAGACTTCGCAAAAGGAAGGTCCCTAGAATTTGAACTTCGCCAGAATATTAGAGCATCTTAGAATGGCACTTCGCCATGGCGGAGCAATATAACCATTGGGAACATTATGACCATTAGACCGACGCTCCTGAACGGTTAGAACAATAGTTATTGTTAGGACCACATATTGTACTTTTTTTGCCCATACTTTTTTCCATTATTATACCCTGGATCACCTGTATTTAGACTTATACTATCATTTCATCTTATCATTCCAAGGTACACAACGTCCTTTCTCATCACTACATGTCTAATCTATTTTGCATGATATTTTACATCACTCTCGTACTTAACCAT
>ML779109.1:967163-979174 GCA_009831015.1 Picea engelmannii | reverse complement strand
TGCATTATTGTTTTCATGAAAGAGTGTTAGTACTGAGTCTCTGTTTGAGAGTAAGGGTCCTGTTCTCTGATTGCAAGATAGTTGTTCTTTCCTATTGCAGTATTATTTTTAATGTAATCCAGGATTCTTAATTAAGCTTTAAAGAATTGCAATAGGGGAATTACTTTCCTGTGATTTAATTCAGAGCTTCAGTTCATTCAAGCAAGAATAAATAGTGTGAATTTCTTTACTACAACACTAAGTGCCTTTGGAATTGAGCATATATAGTGCGTGGCTATCTTTGAAACAAAAGACTTCCCTGGGTTGATAATTTATGTTTCACTTGGTTGTTTAAAATTAATTAAGCAATTATAGTGACCAACAGTTATGACCAGAAAACTCACCATTGAACCATTGGGACCACGCTGTAACGAACAAAACTACATTGATGAAGGCTTCTCGGTCATTGGAGAGATCGGTTACCTCGCTGTCTACTTAGTCCATCGTTTGTTTCACATAGAACACTTTCACGAATTGTATCTGAGCCAACAAGAGAACTCCTCATTACCCCACTGTGTTTATTGATATTTCGACACCTGCCCTATTGCATTGAGCATTCATTCATCGACCTAAGTTAATCCTTCTGATTGTGACCTCGCAGGGAAATGCATGGAGGGGCTATAGATGAATTGGGCCAAATACTTAGTGAACCAGTTAGACCAAGATTGTCGCAAAGCTTAGGAAAAAGGCTATGAGTTCCATTTTAGTTGGCTGCTGATCCTCATCGTGTTCATAGCTTGGGAGATGCCAGAAGGTGTGAACTTCCCTGAACTAGAGCCATATGAACCCTTAGCTACGAAGTTCACTTTGCTATGTTATTCAAGCTGCAACATGGGAAAACAATGGAAATCAAATGCAATGTTCCACATCTACTACCTACAGTTAAAGAGGGTTATTGAGGATTTCCCTCGTATAATGTTGAACACCCTGCACAGGTTTAGGCCATTTGTCAAATTCCACACAGACAAACATTTTATCTATGTCACTGTGCGTGGAGACGAACATAAAGAAGTACTACATAGTTATTACAAACTCAGATAGGAGGACCTAGAAGAAATAAATAAGGAGTGGCCCGCAGAGCTCCTTATCCCTGTTGACCCCCCAGAACTGTCTGATCCCAAACTAATTAGAAGCCTGGTGATCACTCATGAAGGGCATGATACACCTGGCACTAGTAGAAGGAAGAAGACAGAAGAAGTCCAGTGTTGAGTAGTGCATCAGAAGAAATTGCTTCAGACTCACCTGGAGGAGGAGGTGATGATGAAGTAGATAAAGAAGAGACCAATGGAAAAGATTATCAGTAGAAGCCAGGCGAAGTAACACTTCATAGGGATCTCATTGATGAGGCTGATCCATCTAAGAAAATAAAGGTTTCTCCGACGAAACCTACATCTCGGAAGAAATCCAAAGCTAGTAAGACCAAGCTGAAGACTGTGCTCATGGTCGATGACTTTGACTTCATCATCGCAGCTATATCAGACACTTCAGAAGATCTTTAGCAGAGAAATGAAGATAATCAAGAGACAATGTATGGAAAAACTGAAGTAGAACTACGAGGGGTACAATAGGCCCTTTAATCCAACCACGCAGTGTCCATTGTGCCCCCACCATTAGAAGAACTAGAGTTGGGAGATGAGCCTACCCAACTCCACAGACTAGCCGATGTGACTGAAGCTCGCCTTCGTCGTGCACAGGAAGAAGCAGAACATGCCACAGTGGCCCTGAAGCAAGCACAAGAGGAAGAAATAGAGCAACGCAGGGTCCCAAAGAAGGAGAAGGTTGCCCTCCAAGCAAAGTTTGAAGAGTAAAAGGTGCAAATCCAACATGAGAAAGAACAAATGCTTGTGGAGCAGGTCGGAGTAAAAGAAGCAGTCAGCAGAGCACTTCGCTCTATGACAGGCTTAGAGAAAAATGAGGAAGACCCAGTGGAGTATCAAGTGGCAAGGTTTGCTGAAGCCATTCATAAAATTCAACAAAGAATAGTAGATCTAAAGCTACAAATAGTGCCAAGCACTCCACAGGATGTGCAAGATCAAAGAGAAGCAACTGCTTAGAGCACATTTGAGAGAATCAAGGCCATATCCATGGAATGTAAAAAACTTAACAGTATAAGTACATAGACTTATGAGTGACTTATCGAGGATCCTGAATTGAAGGCACTGGAGTCACAATTCCAATAGGAAAACTAGAAAGCAACAACAGTTCAAGCACAATTAAAGCTCCTGTGAGTAGTTGAAAGGATGAAGTGATCCTAGGAATAGCACACTGTTCAACAATAGGTTCACACCATACAGAGAAAAGTCATGGAAGTGACTCAGAGGATCCAGCCAATCCAGGATGCAGCTTGCCAACTATTTGAGGATATTAAAGGACAAAGAGAAGAGCTAGAAAAAGCAGTCACTGTAGTTGAGTAATGCTTGGAAGGACCAGTGAACGAGGCATTTCTTCAGGATTTCGCCGAGTAGGAATCCATGGCGCAGTAGCAGGTCGAAGCAGCTTAAGGATTTTGAGGCAGAGCTACCCAGAGCAGAGTGACTCGGGATGAGTCATAGGTGAGTGTTGGGGGCCTGTTGGCCCTTGACCAATTTTTGGAGATCCTTGGTCACTTTTGACCTATTTTGGGACTTCGAGAGGCTATCGCAAGTCGAAGCGGAGATCACAGGATCTCGGCCCCTTTTTAGGGATTTTTGGGTTATGGGCTTATGTAACAGGTATGGAGATGTCGGCCCATGGGTTTACCCATGTTTAGGCCCTTTTGTAATGCATAAATAGAAAGCTAGGTGATGCAAGTAGGGCAGTGAAAAGAGGGTGTAATGCTAAGTGCTAAGTGCAAGTTGTAAATTCTTTGTGCATGTTGTGTTGAGAACTTGCAGAGCTAAGTGCAAGTGATTGTAAGAGATTGTGTAAAGGATTTGTGTTGTAGCCTAGCTCAGGGAAGTAGGATCTGGCGAGGTGCAAGTAGATCTCCTTTCCTATGCAGATTAGGAACTTATGGATATGTGCATGTAGATTATTAACATAAGATAATAAAGAAGACAAAGAGTTGGTGGACGTAGCCCCAGGTTGGGGGTGAATCTTATATATCCTGTGTTATGGTTGCTTTGTGCATTATGGTTGTTGTGTTGTTTATGTGATTTATGTTTAGTGCCATAATGTATGCTTAGATGGATAATATATGATAGCTAAGTGCTTAATGATGCAAATGTATGCTAGATCTGATCTGTTTCCAAATGATGAGTGCTTAGATATGTTAGATCTGAGTGAATACTGTGTCGCACTGTAATTAGGGTTTTGTCTTCAAAGTGAATATTGGCTAAGTGCTGATGAATTGTAACTGCTAACTGCTTTGTTAAAGTGTTATAATCACAAATATGTGTCCCAGATAAGGTTGCAAACATCTGAATCCTGCAACTATCCCTGCCTCTACCTCGGGTGAGACTTCATCTTCTTCTCAAGTGTTGCCGTAAAGGTCGATAGTTAGGGCTTTGTTGGTGCATTGAACCTTGGGTCTACCCCTGTTCCAACAAGTTTGGATCTTCCCATCTTCTGCAACTTTATCATCATTTCCCCATCCTTCCTGCCATCCATCTCCCCAAACTCCTCTGTCAGTCTCACTCCTGTATATATTCCTATGCCCCAACCCCTAGCCCCCACCTTTGTTTAATAGCTTATCGCTGCATTTACCTAGTTTCCCCCTCATGGCGTACCTTAGCCAATTCTCCATCAGTGTTTCCTTATTCACTCGACTAAGGATCCCCATAGGTTCCTCTACACTTTTCCAACTTTTCCCATATCATCGTTGTGATTCATTGCTTGTTGAAAATTCAGTTTTATTCACCCCCAGATGCCCCTCCCCTCTCCCCCTTACATCCATTGAGGCCTTCTTCTACACCATGCTTCATCCTCTTCACTTCTCATAGAAGCCCTTTCTTAGGGACTCACCCGAACCCTCCTTGCCAACATTTTAACCTCTTCCACCCTAGAACAATGCAGGTCAGGCCAACCCATTGTTGGTCGTCCCATTCATTTTATCCCTACAATATCACCTTGACACCTCTTCCAGAACCCCTAGGATTTTATCGGTCGAGGCTTCCTACTCATCCTAGCCATCCCAAAACAACATAATGAGCAGTGAATGATTCTCTCTCTTGAGGCAGATGCGCTTCTTGGCTATATTTCCCCACAGGCACCTATGAAGGTCTTAGATCAAGTCGCTGGATACAATCAAAATTGTCCTGGAAAGAGATTATCTGTTCTTTCTCACACTTTTCCCTGAGGACTATGAAGCGGCTGAAATGAGGATGAGCCAAGTAATAATGGTGGGGGACTATTGACACCCAAATTTTTGGGTCCATTTTTGTGCGTGCACACAAGAGAAAGTTGTGCGCGCTCATCTAGTAGTTTTACAAGCACCTAAGGAGATGCATGAAAGAATTGTGTAGTGTGTGCAAAAGATTGGGTTTTGTTGAGAAGCACACCAAGTCTAAATGCGATCAAGGGTGCATCAGTCCAATTTTTTTTAGTTGAGGGCATTGGTCTGAGTTTTATCAATTTCATTGGAAATCAAGAAGAAGCTTGCTGGAAGAAAGAAAGGAATCACCGGGATATCTCTCGAAATGATTACTACCAATAGTAGATGAAGACATGGGGAGACCAGAAGATGAGCTGGCCAGGGTATTTAAGGTTTCCTCTGATGCAAAAAACCTACAGGGAGTCCTAGAAGGTACTAGAAGTGTGTGAGGTCATTAGATCAGACAAGCGAGTGGAGAAAAACATAAAAGGACAATGCTCCCCAATAGAAAGATATATAAAAGAGATCTCTTATCTAAGAAAAAAGGCTGGTGAATTGGGAAGGCATCAGTACTAGAGCTCTGATTTAGCCTATTGCAGTCCTACGTTGTAGGGATAATTATCCTATGTCTTGTATATGTAAGAGTCTTACAATTTAGCGTAGGGTGCATACTGTTGTATTCCCACTATTTTTATAGTAATGAGGTGAAATATTATTTTGAGAAACTGAGTTATTCAACACATTGTATTTTTTTAAGATGATGGAATACATTCATTAATGAATCTATGGTAGTTATTTTATATTCTTTGTTTGTCATGAACGAGTAACACATGTGCATGTATTGTGTTAATTCTTAGTCTTTGTGAGATTATAAAATATGAGTTACATGGATGCAATTTGTAGTTCTATGAGTTATTTATGATCCTCCATCCCTGACACAAGACCTTATGGTCTTTGTGATCCTCACTGCATCTCGGGTGAGACCTTCCTCGATCTCGGTCGAGGATTGATATGTCAGTGCTTAGGGGTTTTTGTTGGACATGCTCCAGATGAAACTTGGTTCTTAAAACCCCTAGTTTTACGAAGGTCAGTGCACATGCACATGTGTATTGAAGTAGAAACATTGCATAGCTTACCCCCAACAGTAATAGGGGTGGAAAATATGGTTGAAGAAGCTCCACATTAAATACTAGGTGCAAGTCAAGGAATGGAGGAATACTCAATTTAAAGGAATTCTCACCCACAACCTTTGTGATGGTGTAAGGCCCATATCAAAGTGGTTTGAGCTTCTTGTGGGGGCATTTGAGGCACTCTTTCTACAAATGCAACCACACCTTATCACCAACATAAAACTTATGTGGAACTTGTTAGAACTTAAAGTCACCCTCAGATTGCGGGAGGATAAGCCCAGTACCCATAAGAATGTTTGGTGGATGTTTGATTTATGTGAGTGGAGGTCAAATGGGGAAAACTCAATACAAGAATGATTTCAACACATAACTTGACAAGTAATGCACAGGGAAGTGAGGGCCACAACTAACTTCAGTCAATGAATTGAGTTTAAGTGTGAGCAGAGGGAAGAATTAGTAAGAAAGGTGGACAAGACTGTTATGGGCATCATGCCTTCAGGTGGCTTGGAAAAGAAAAAATCATACTCAAGATCACTCTTAAGCTCAAGCTTCAAACATTGAAATATGTCCAAACAACATAGTCACAACAACACAATGATCAAACCTACATCACCATGCAACTACAAAAAATCAACTGGATCCTCCATGCCTAAGCCACTCAGTGTAAAAGGGGAAAATATCACAAGGAAGATGACTAAAAATGGTCACGATACCGCTGAAATCAAACCTACATTACAACAACATAACAACCCTCGATTGGATCTTCCATTCCTTAGTGTTTTAGCACAATTTTTACAAAGAGATGAAAAGAGGTTGACTTCTATTAATCTAAAAGTCTCAAATCCGATACATAACCAGAGAATAGTTCTAGCATCAAAACATTACAAAATAGGGAGCTCTTCTCAACTAGTTGACGAACTTAACAAAATATCAAAACTACTTATTTATACTCAGAACAGTCCCCAACTATCAAGAGAGTGATATAATCACTACATTCAAAAACTTTATGTCTGAGAAGTCTTATGTCGAACTGTACATGTATTCCTTTGTCAGACGCGAGCTCAGATCAACATGGGTCCGCAGAGAAATCCGTCCATGGGGGTAACTTAGGCTGACAAATTTTCTTTCCAATTTCGCCTCCACCATACTTTCTAATTACTGAGTGAGTCGAGGTTTCAACCACCCGAACTACCTTCCATTAACTTCTTTTCATCGGGGAATCAATGAGATTTAAAGCTTAGGGGGCAGTGACATGCTGCTCCTAGATAGGATGCCATATAAACATGTGATCATGGGGCTTCTCAAGAGTGGTTTGGGTCCAGACCGCTTTTGGGCCCGTAATCCACCACTTTCCACCACGCATTACTTTTGCCAAACCACGGTTTCAATTGCGGGACCGCTCAAGAAAATTATTGTTCGAGCATGTTGCATCCCCGCAATGGACTATGGCTGTAGATATGGTCTTGATCTACGATCTGAGCGCACCCACTAGATTTAGCGCCACTGCCAAGCTTAATTGCCCGCCAACTTTAGAATCTGCCAAACTGTGCCTTGGGGGAGGGGGATGCTACTTTTGATGTTTGAACAATAATACCTCCTGGACGATGACCTGTTGGTGCTATGCTGACCTGTCGCGGATGGAGTGCTGACATGTATCACCTGAAAGTGGGGTAGAGGCATGTCTAAGAATGCTTGAAATGAGTGCCACATTTTAAGGCTATAAGGGTGTCATATGTCCACATTGATGGTTGAGATGCGTCCTCTTGAATTGAACAACCAATAATTACTTTGGGTCTCCGAACTCCAGGAAAATCAAATCTCAAACCTCCTCTACCTTTAGTTTCTTTTACCCTAAGCTATGGATCTGATGATGCATGGCCCCGTTGATGGATGGTGCAGATTTACTTCGGGCCTTCGACAATTTAGAACTTTGTCGCTTTGGGAGTTCGACGCTTCGACACTTCGGCCACTTCGAAACTTTGGGCACTTCGGGCCTTCGATACTTTGGGAGGAACTACCTCTAAGATCAATGGTTTCCTACTGATTTTGATATCAATGGTCCATGATTTCTTCGGGAGTTCGGGCTCTGGCTGTTTGGAATTTTTATGCACTCTCACTTCGAAACTCTTGAAGCTCATTTCCCCGAACGCTTGGATCATTCGCCACATGTCCCCCTTTAAGACCAGTGGCTCATGTTCAGTTTGGGATTCGACTCTTTTCATGGCACTATAATTCGTGTAATTATGAACTCCCAAATGCCCCTGAGCCACTGATTTGAACTACTCCTGAAATATCCACCATTGAAAGATTAAAACTGCTTGTTGCTTATGTTTCAAGCCCGAAATGGATTTCTTTGAGTGCTTCCCTTTGACGTTTCCTATGAAAACCATGAAAATGGATGACCTACTTCCCTTGACAACTATATGTGATAACATTTGGCTCCACAGGGGATGGCATGCTCCCTACGAGCTGCCAAGAACAAAGAGTTCCAGTGCCTTAGCTGTTGGGCTATGGAGTCTAGCTCAAAACTTTCGCTGAAGAAAACATGGAAATATGTACATTATTCTAATAAAACGAAAACAAACACATGGGCTCCAGAAGGATCTTATTTATGTACAATCTTAGACTAACTGATTTTTACAAAGTGCTAGGTGAAAGCAAACTTCCACCATAGCCACCTAGATTGTCTGGTAATATATTCTTTTCTTCACTGCAAATGATCCACAAAAGGTTAGGGAAATATGACAGCGGAATGAGAACATGTCTTGGAATACCGAAAATACCCCTAAATGATGATAAAATGAATAATTTTGCAGGATCCAATGCTTTTGGAAAACACAACTCCATATACAACCCCACGGGGTCAAAAAATTAATAATGAGGAAAGCTCATCTGGTAAGAAATTACCTCCTGCACTTCCTTGTTTCTCACCCGTCGTTCTATGTTCTCAGAGTGTACAGGTGGGTAGAGGACTGATGCGGGTTGGTTGATCCCAGGTGATACTTTCTCATTACTGCACCTTTAGCTCCTCCATTTCTCCTTTGTCTGCTTCGATAACATCTGTTAGTTGAGAGCAAGAAGTTTCTTCATGTATATCCATGGATGGCTCTTTCTCTCTATCATGTTGCTCTTGGTAGGAGCTTTCTCTTTCATAAGAAGATCAGTAGCCTATGCTTTCTGCTTCCGAATACTCTTCAGGGGTAGGTGAGTGCAAAACTCTTTTATCTTGCAAAGAGAAAAGAGCAATATCTTGATTCTTTTCTTCAAACATTTCTTCTTTTAAATATGAGATAATAGGTGTACTGGGGGCGAAAAATAATGCATCCATAGTTATTCCATCATCAACGATATCATCAATCATATCTGGAAGGAATTCTTCTTGGGAAATAGAGAAAGAAAAATTTTCATCTGTATTTGAAAAATACTCACTTTCATCCTTGCTTTCTCTCTCAATCATATCTTCACCGGACTCATCACATGAGGAACACTCTATCATCTGTAGAATGTGGAGTGCAAACCTCTTACAATAGTCATAAAAAATAAGATGATCCGGGTAAATATTCCCATAATATGAATTAAAAGCATCGTGAAAATCCTTCAAAGAATGGATACTAGCAGCAGGAAGAGATAAACACCATCCAAGAGCATCTTCTCCTAAAGAAAAACTGAACATCTTGATCCAGACATCCTCGTGAAAGAAGCCATGTTCAAGCATGCATACATGAAATTTTGATAAGTGCTCACTGGGATGGTCATGCTTGCTTCCTCTGAATCTCAGAAGATAATCATCCCATTCATTTATAGCCGACACTGGATGTGGATAACCAGATATGGCTGAGAAATTGAAAGGGGAAAAATTCTGAGCTAAGATAGACAAGAGATGTTGCTCCTCATTTTCTCCTTCATGGCTCTCCCTGGGATTAGTTTCACCATCACTATAAACATGAACCATGGAAAATATATGCTCTTCATCGTCTTCACTGGGATATCTGTCAAAAGATGTTTGTTCTTGGTTAGTATCTGACATCACTTCTTCATCATAAGTAGGGCTACCAAGAAAATCTATTTCAAGGACATGAATATCCATTGCATTTTCTTCATAAGAGAAACAAGTGAAATATACCTCCAATCCCTCTATTCTTGCATAAAAAAATTTTACCAGCTCCGTCAACTCCTCCAAGGTATATCCTTCATTCTCACAGCTTTCAGAAGAACGAACTATGTCCTGAACACCATCTCTATATTCCTCACAACAGTTATGCCGAATTAACTTAGAGGAATAAAATTTTTGACACTGAGTATTGAAAGATGCATGAAACTCTCTCAGGGAGGAGATGCTAGCATGGGGTAAGGATCGATACCACTCACGAGCATCACCATCTAATGAGAACATGAACATCTTCATTAATACATCCTCACGATGTATCTCCCATTGATGCATGAGTTCATGAAACTCACAGAGATGCTCGACAAGGCTGTCATCTCCGTGTTCTCCAAATATGGGCAAAAAATCAACCATCTAATCCACAATAGGAACAACATTTGGAAAACCAAGAACAATAGAGAAATTAAAAGGATCAAACCTTCGAGCCAATATTTTTTCCATTTCAAACTAGTGGAGTTGCCAATCGATTTCGGAATAATGGAGTCGCCATTGGATTCTTCAATTGTGGAGTCGCCAGGTGAATGATATGCAATCTGAATGTGTCTGGTCTTTGTTCACCATCAAAGACTAGATCTGATCGTTATCGTTCTCCCTAGGAACTTTTCAATCTGAGAAAGCAACTAAAGCCTTCTTTGAAAAAGCTTTCCTTTCTGGATAATCTTCTCTGGATCAACTTTAGGTGTTGCTAGAGGTAGTTGTGGAGTAGAGCTCGTGTGTCTGCCTTTCGGAGCCACAACTAAAATAGTGGAGTCATCAGGTGCAAGTTGCAATCTTCAATGGTTTTGATATCTGATGCACCTTCAGAATCAAAAGCTCTTTGTTGTTCTATCCCAGGGAAATGTCTTCAATTTGTTCCCCAAAAATGACGCCATGAATGTTAGCACTGGAATTCACCCTCATATTGCGAGAGGATAAGCCTAGTACCCATCAAAATGTTTGGTGGATGTTTGATTTATGTGAGTGGAGGTCAAATGGGGAAAACTCAATACAAGAATGATTTCAACATATAACTGGACAAGTAATGCATAGGGAAGTGAGGGCCACGACTAACTTTAGTCAATGGATTGAGTTTAAGTGTGAGAAGAGGGAAGACTTAATAAGAAAGGTGGACAAGACTGCTATGGGCATCAGGCCTTCAAGAAACTTGGAGAACAAAAACTTAGACTCAAGATCACTCTTAAGCTCAAGCTTCAGACACTGAAATATGTCCAAACAACACAGTCACAACAACACAATGATAAAACCTACATCACCATGCAGCTACAACAACTTGACTAGATCCTCCATGCCTGATCCATTCAGTGTAAGAGGGGAAAATATCACAATGAAGCTGACTAAAACTGGTCATGATACCACTGCAATCAAACCTACATTACAACAACATAACAACCCTCAACTAGATCCTCCATGCCCGAGTGTTTTAACACAGTTTTTACAAAGAGATGAAAAGAGGCCGACTTCTATTAATATGAAAGTCTCAAATCCGATACATAACTAGATAACAGTTATGGCATTAAAACATTACAAAATAGGGAGCTCTGCTCAACCAGTTGACAACCTTAACAAAATATTAAAACTGCTTATTTATACTCAGAATTGTCCCTGATTATCAGGAGAGTGATCTACTCACTACATTCAAAAACTTTGCGTCTGAGAAGTCTTCTGTCAAACTGTACATGTATTCCTCTGTCAGACATGAGCTCAGATCGACATGGGTCTGCAGAGAAATTTGTCCATAGGGGTACCTCGAACTGTGTTAGGAACCAAATATCAATATAGTATAGAAAAACCTCAGAATAAGTACTCAACACCTTGAAAAAGAGAGAAATTAAGATAATAAGCCTCTTCGAGGGGGCATCCTCCTTATGCCCACATAAATGTACAATTCCAAGATGATTCAAAACGAAAATGTCTCCTTGGCATATATAGGAGACTAGGAGGTATAATTACAACTAATGGAATAAAGCCGACATAAATAAAATAACATTACTAATATAATATGCCCCAATTAAGGGGTAATGAACCACTATTTAGGGCTTAACATGCCCCTCCCCTTGAGACAAGTATTGTCCACAATGCTTGAGTAACTCTGGATGTTTCTGTATAAAAAACTCATCTTCCCAAGTGGAATCTTCAGTAGGTAGTTTCCTCCTTTTAATGATATACTCTGAAATGGATCTATTCCTCAGCTGGCGAATTCTTGTGTCAGTGATGGCTTTAGTCTCCAATATGATTTTTCCTTCCTCATCAAGTTCTGGAAATATAGTTTGAACTGGTATCTTGTCACCTATAACCTTCTTTAAGAATGAAACATGGAAAACTGGGTGTACTTGTGAAGATGTAGGCAACACCTTATAAGGGCCATAGTACTTTGGTGATAATTTAT
>ML779109.1:939186-964263 GCA_009831015.1 Picea engelmannii | reverse complement strand
TTCCTCCAATTGTTGAGGTGTCAACCTTGTAGGTTGAGGTGTTTTAGAAGAAGGAGCATTATTCTCTCTATAGATGTTAGGATTGGTCCTTCTAGTAGCCATATCCATATTTTTACTTTCAACATTTCTTGCCACCCTAAATGAATTCTCCAATGATTTGGGTTCCCAAAGGCGAACCTCATGTTGAATGTTATCTCTTAAAGTTCCTATGAATACATCAATCAAGTGCTCATCTGGAATACATGTTACCTTTATATTCAATCTTTGGAAGTTCTCAATGTGATCTGTAACTGAACCCTTTTGCTTGAGATTTATCAATTGGATAAATAAGGTATTGCTCCTTGTATCCTCATAGTGTGCTATCATTTCTTCCGTGAAAATTGTCTAAGTGACGAGTGATTTGCCAGAAAAAAGCCCTCTATACCATACAAATTGATTGGGTTCTAAATATAAAGAAGCAATTCGTACCTTTTGTGTATGTGGCACATTATGTAGATCAAAGAATTGCTCCATCTGGAGTATCCATGTGATAGGGTACTTGCCATCAAACTTCCTCATATCAATCTTAGGAACATGGTTGGTCTTCAAACCAAAGTTAGAGTTTCTCCATTCTTGATTCACCTTCCTTCTGTCCTCATCATGAATTTCATGGGATACATTTTCACTTTCAGGTGTCCTCTCTATTACAAAATTTTTCAATCCTTCCATGATCTCCTCTTTCAAACTATCCATCTTAGTATTTATTGCCTCCAACTTAGCTTCCATCTCTTGTAGTTCATATTTTGTTACTATATTCTTTTGTAAATCATTTATGTCCCTACACATTTATTCACCTTCATCAAGAGTCCAAGTAGGATTGTCTGGAGGCTTATTTGGTGTAGAAGTTCCTTTTTTGGGTGGCATGTTGGCCAAGTAGCACTTTTGAACCTTTATTTTGAGGTGGTTCTACTAGACAATCTTTCTTCTGATGTATATTTAAAGTTTCGTCCCTTGTGGGTATGAAACTTTATTTTTTGTAGTTCTCTGATATTTCTTCTCTGCAATTCCACAGGTCTGATCAAAATTGGATGTGCCAAGTGGAATTTACGGTAAATTCCCCACAACTTGTTGATTTTTGGCCTTTCCAGGAGATCTTACTTGTATAGCGTGCCATGCACAAAATAATTGATATAAAATTATGAAACTTGTACTTGAAATACTACAAACTGTCCACTGTCCAATGCAACCAGTCTCACTCAATTTGGATACTCTAGAAAGAAGTTATGATTTTTTTACTTGGAACACCTTCTTGAGACTAGTCAATAGGACTATTTAGATACCCTATCTTCCACAGGGTGTATATACAAATTTAAGATGACCCATAAGTTGAACTGTTTACCACAGATACCTTACTAATTTATCTGAATATATTCTGGATTTCAGGGTCTGAAACATTACAAAAAAGTTTTTATAGCGAAAATTACGCAATGGATTAGTTCAGGATGATTACAAAAGCCTATATTGTACAAGATTTATCTCCAAAAGTATAAGGCCTCAGTAGCTTAAATTTTAACCCAATGTACCTTGATCTGTCTACTAAATATCCTCGAAGCCTTTCCTTCTGAAACGTTTTAGAAAAAATTTTATAGAAAAAATTCCAAGGTGTCTCAAATGTAGCAGCAAAACCCCAAGACCTTGAGCTCTGTTACCATATGTTAGGAATCAAATATCAATATAGCATAGAAAAACCTCAGAATAAGTACTCAAAGCCTTGAAAAAGAGATAAATTCAGATAATAATCCTCTTCGAGGGGGAAACCTCCTTGTGCCCACATAAATGTACAATTCCAAGATGATTCAAAATGAAAATGTCTCCTTGGTGTATCTAGGAGACTAGGAGGTATAATTACAACTAATGGAATAAAGCCGACATAAATAAAATAACATTACTAATATAATATGCCCCAATTAAGGGGTAATGAGCCACTATTTAGGGCTTAACAGGCTGACAGCTCTGCTTTCCACAACCAACTCCTCCATACTTTCTAATTACTGAGTGAGTCGAGGTTTCAACCACCCGACTCGCCTTCCATTAACTGATTTCTTCGGGGACTCAACTATATTTAAAGCTCATGGGGTAGCCATGTGCTACTCTCAGATAGGACACCATATAATCATGTGATTGCGGGGCTTCTCAAGAGTGGTTTGGGTTCAGACCGCTTTTGGGCCCCGCAATCCACCACCTTTTGCCATGTATTACTTTTGCCAAACCATGGTTTCCGTTGCGAGATCTCTCAAGAAAATTATGTTCGAGCATGTTACATCCCCACAATGGACTATGGCCATATATTTGGTCCTGATCTACGATCTGAGCACACTCGCTAGATTTAGCGCCACCGCCAATCTTAACCGCCCGCCAACTTTAGAATCCCCCAAACTATGCCCTGTGGGAGGGGAATGCTACTTTTGACATTTGAACAACAATACCTCCTGGAGAATGACCTGTCAATGCTATGCTGTCCTATCGTGGATGGAGTGGTGACATGTATCACCCGACAGCAGGGTAGAGGCATATCTAAGAACGCTTGAAATGAGTGCCACATGTCAAGGCTATAAGGGTGCCATATGTACGCACCGATGGTTGACACACGTCCTCTTGAATCGAATGACTGAGAATTAATTCAGGTCTTCAAACTCCAGGAAAATCAAATCTCAAACCTCCTTTACCTTCAGCTTCTTTTACCTGGAGCTATGGATCTGATGATGCGTGGGCCCACTGATGGATGGTCTAGATTCACTTCGGTCCTTCGACACTTCAGGACTTAGTTGCTTTGGGACTTTGATGCTTCGACACTTCAGGACTTCGGCCACTTCAGGACTTCGAGCACTTCGAGACTTTGGGAGGCACCGTCACTAAGATCAATGGCTCCCTATTGATTTTGAGATCAATGGTCCATGATTGCTTCGGGATTTCGGGCTTCGGCTCCTCGGAAGTTTTATGCACTTCTCACTTCAAAACTCCTGAAGCTCATTTCCCCAAATGCTTGGATCAGCTACCACCTATCCCCCTTTAAGACCAGTGGCTCACGTTCGCTTCAGGCTTCGATTCTTTTCATGGCGCTATACTTCATGCAATTCTGAACTTCTGAATGCTCGTGAGCTGCCGATTTGAACTGCTCTTGAAATCTCTATCGCTAAAAGATTAAAAATTATTGTTGCTTATGTTTCAATCCCTAAATGGACTGATTTGAGTGATTCCCTTTGACATTTCTTGTGTAAACTGTGAAAACAGGCGACCTGCTACCCTTGAAAACTATATGTGATTACATAACCTAATGCTAGTCATGTCGCTTCTTGTACTTGGCATTGACTTTCTGTAGGATATCATGAAGCTATTTTTGAATGTGATGGATCCATTCAATCAATTTAGCTGCTCTATCTACCTCGGTCTAAGAATGGGAGGAATATTCCTATGAAGTTGTAATAGGTAGAGATACTTCAATGGGGGCCAATGTTTGGAACCCCAAGTACACCTGAAAAGGGCTATGGACAATAGAGATATAGAAGGATCTATTGTACCTATGTTGAACATAAGTAAGGATTCCATCCCATGTGCATGTATGTTTGGAGTTGTACATTCTCAGAAGATTCACAATCACTCTGTTGACCAACTATGTGTGTACATTAGTTTGGGGGTCGAAGGAAATGGATTTTGTGAGTTTGGTGTCCATTAGTGACCACATGATGAACTAGAATGTACTTAAGAACTTGTTATCATGATTTGAAATAATAGTTTGTGGTAGCCCGAAATTAACTCAAACATGTTCGAAGAAGATATCAGCAGTGGCCTCGATGGTGATACTCTTCTTGTAGGATATCAAGATGTGCACCTTAAAAAACTGATCAACGAACACAAATACACAATCATTACCATGTTTAGTAGAAGGTATACCAAACATGTAATCCATGGAGATGGACTCCGAGGGCCTATTAGAAGTAGGAAGACGAGTGTACAACCCCTTCTTTTTAATGGCAGGTTTGGTAATGGAATAAAAAGTGCATGATATGATATACTTGTTGACATCTTGTCTAAACCTAAATCAATAAAGATAATTTTGTATTACCACAATAATCCTTTCCACTCCAAAGTGTCCTACCACCCGACTGTAATGAGCTTCCCAAATCATCTTCGCATGATCACTTGAAGGAACACATAGATGGAAAAAATGACATAATAGTCCATCCTCAAGATGAACATATAAAACTAGTGTTCCTTCACCCAGTGTTTGATATGTGGAACCAAAGTTAGGGTCATTGGGATGTAGATGCGATCAACCATAGGTATCATGGCCGCAAGAGTTGAGCACTATGGTTAGTGTTGCAACTGGAGGTCAACTAAGGCAGTCAACAACTTGGTTGGTGATACTGTTCTTGTATTTAATGGTCAAGTCGAATTTTTGCATTTAGGTGGACCACTTTTGGTTTTGGTCATTTTGTATGTTTCCTTGTGTTTTCATGAACAACATGGGCTTGTGATCAATGTGGATGATGGTATCCTTCCCGATAATGTAATTATTGCATTAGCAGCAAGGTTGTACAATGGAGTACATCTCCTTGTTATGGGTGGGATATATGTGGAAAACATTAGATATTGTTTCACTATGATAGGCCATTGGATGTCCTTATTGAGTGAGGAAGGAATTGATAGCATATTGGAAGGAATCTGTCTCAATCTCAAATGGTTGTTGTAGGTTTGGAATCATGAGGAATGGTGTGGAGCAGAGGCGATATTTCAGATGCTAGAATTATGTCTGCTATGATCGAGAAAAATAAAACTTATCTTTATCTCCCCCATTGGTTACTTGACTTAACAACCAAGATATATGAGAGAATCTCGACATGAACCTTTGGCAGAAGTTGGAAAGGCCCAAGAAGATGTAGATATTTTTTAAATTCATTGGGGCTGGCCAATCACTAATGAATTAGATCTTGGTTAGGTCCACATGCACACCATGTTCATCCATGATGTATCCTAAGTATTGAATTCTTTTCATTCCAAAAGAGTATTTCTCTATATTGGTGTATAAATTTTGTTTCCATAGGGTTCTCAAGACTTGTTGAATGTGTTGAAAATGTTCCACCCAGGTCTTGCTAAAGATGAGGATGTCCTCAAAATACACGATACCAATTTTTTTTGTGAAGGACTGCATGATATCATCCATCATACTCATGAATTTCACTAGAGAATCAGTTAAGCCAAAAGAAATGACCAACCACTCAAACAAGCCTTCTTTATATTTAAATTTTGTCTTCCATACATCAATTGGTTCTATTGGAACATGGTGGTAGCTTGACTTCATATCAATCTTACCGAAGAAATTGACACCCTTACGCTGATCAAGATGGTCATCAATCCAGGGAATTGAGTATCAATTCTTGACATTTTGTTCAATGCTCTATAATAAATATAGAGTTTCCATGTTGCATCCTTCTTCTGCACCAACACAATTAGGCTCCCATAAAGTGAGGATCCCAATCAAATGTTTCCCTTTCTTAAGATTGTGAATTTTACACATTGTTTCCTCATTCTCTATAAGGGAGCATATGTATATTGGAACATTGGGTAAGGGAGAACCAAGTATCAAGTCAATGGGATGTTTGAAATAATAGTGTAGAGGTCCCCCTATAGGTGAAGTAAATATGCTTCTATAATCCTCTACAACCTTTTCCACCAACTTCTATTGTATAGAGAGAGTTTGTGTTGAATATGTGGTAGTCATTGTAAACTTTCCTTAACCTTATGATTTAACCATAAAGAGGGAAATTTTTTTAGTTTGAGAGACTACCTTTTGCCACAAATTTACCATGATCAATGAAATTGCAGTAGTCGAGACTACCTATGGTACCCTGTAGGGATGACCTCCCAATGTAACAATGACACCCTAGGGCTGGGACTAAAAAATAACATGAAATGTCCACATATAAGTTTGTCCTAAAATAATATAATTTTTTTTTAGTGGTGAAACATCACATAATACCTCATCCTTGAAGGGATTGATGTTGTAGGATAGGCAACACTGTTGATTGGCGTGAAGGTCTAATCCCTAGATCAACCAACCGATGGTGTATGGTTGAGAGTGTGGAATTGTCATAAGCTTCATTATATTCATATTCTCGGTTGAGATCAAGTTCTTCTGGCTCCCACTGTCAACAATGAAATGTAATGGGGTACCCTTCACCCAAGTCTGTGAGTGGAAAAAGCACCACCCCTTCTCAAGCTTCTCTGACTCGTTTGATAGTAACATTGGGTTTTGCATCGATGATCTTATTTTCCTTATCTTGTTTTGAATCAAAGTCTGAGTTAGGGTCCGACTCTTTTTTTTTAAGCTTGACCAACAATAATTTTTTTGAGTGACATTCATCAATGTTGTTCCTGGGGATTTTGTGGAACTCACACCACTTTCTAGTGTCCTCCACTTCTCATTACCCTTATTTTCATGTGGCTTGGAATGGTTTCATTGAGGTTTTTCCTCCTTGGTATGTCCCTTGTTCTATTATTTAGGTCCACCTATACCATGCTTCTTTTGTGGTGTATTTGTAGACTTGAATACCCAGTTATTCTGTTACTTAAATTTCTACTCAATTTTTATAGCATATCAACAAGCAACTCTCAGTGAGGAGATGTCTAAGAAATCCATATATGTTTGGATGTACCCATGTAGGACATTTCCATACATAAAAAATAGGCGTCTCTTGTAGTCTCTTATACCTATATTTGAGTTCAAGGTATGGAATATTTTGGTGTCCTCTGACACCATATGGTACCTCACTTGACAGCGAGTCTTCCATTTTGTGTACTAGTCATTATAGTTTCCAATTTGATATAAATCTTCATTGAGGGTATCAACAAAAACTGTCCAAAAGGGTCTTGTCATGTATTTTGTAGACTCATCTTCATTGTGTCTCTCCTAGTAACCTTACAATTGATATTATGATGGGTAAGGGATTTAAGGAGCATGAAGGTGATCTTTTTAGTGTTAGAAAAGTTTTGAATATAGTAATAACCTTCCAACATATTTAACCATTTATCCAAAGTATATTCATAAATATATCCTTCAAATAAAGGGATATCAAAGTTAACTTGTACACTAAAGGGCGTCGCTTCTTCAAAATGACTACTTGTTGAAGATTCCTCGCTCGACATTGACAATCGTTGAAGAAATGCGGAAAATATGTCCATGATCTCATTCTTCTGCAATGAAAGGAATGACTCAAGAAACATTTTGAAAGGATCTCCTGCTCCATTATCTCTCTTTATTCTATCATGGGAGGTTGTTTGTGATGGTGAGAGGGGTTTTCCTCAAGTGAAACTAGCTCAAGACCCAACCCTGACCTCATTAGTTACATAAAACAATAAATAAGAAGGAACATATTTATCTTGTACTAATGATTTAGAATGTATAGGGAACAAAATTAAACACACATATAAATATAGCAGAAACAACAGTAATACCGTGAAACCCAACTTCTATTAATGAATAAAATAACAAAAAACTCTAGAACACAAACTAGCTAGAATGGTGGTAGCTTATCTCTAAATATAAAGAGATGTTGTCTATGATCATTAATAGAAAGATATTACAAGATGAAAAAATAATGCCCTTTTAAAATAAAGAAAGAACCTGAATGGTCCAAAACCCTAACCCTAGGAGGAAAAGTGCCAAAAGGCTTGCAAGCCTCAAGGTGGTTAGTTGATACACCAACTTCCCGCGTGTGCAACTTTTGCATACAATCTCCATTTTGGAAGAGCAGTATCTCATTGAAATTATATCATTGATAAGCACAATTATTTTCAGACCAAGGTAGGCGATGGCCATCCTTGGCCCCTGAATGACCAAAAAACATAATTTAAGGCCTCAAAACAACCCTGAAATTTTAGGACTTGAAAAACTACATATACCAAGATGGAGAACCATGTTGAATCATTTAAAGAGGTGGGTGGCCACCAATTTCCAACTAGATCATTCCTCTGCCCTTAGGATGCAATGGTCCCCATTGCATCAAGTTCCCTCATAATATGGGGGAACTTTTGTTGAATTTGAATCTTGGTGAGCCACTTTACTTGGTGAAGAAGTTGTCTTTCTTTGACAACTTGATAGAGTTGTATGTTCTACTGGTGGGTTCCCTTTGTCCTGGTGTCCATGATTCAATCCATTGTAGATTTCTCAATGTAGTCAATATTGAGTTCTATAGGGGCCAAATCCCCAACCACCTCTGAAGTGTCCAATAGTGGTGGAAAATATGGTTGTATCAGCTCCACATTAAATACTAGGTGCAAGCCAAGGAATGGGGGAATACTCAATACAAAATCATTGTCACCCACAACCTTCTTGATGGTATAAGGCCCATATCCGAGTGGTCTGATCTTCTTGTGGGGGCCTATTAGGTTCTCTTTCTGCAAATGCAACCATACCTTCTCACCAACCTGAAAATTGTGTGGAACCGAATGTTGGTCATGTCGTTTCTTATACTTGACATTGGATTTCTACAAGATATCATGAACATAGTGTTGAATGTGATGGATCCATTCAACAAATTTGGCTACTATGTCTACCTCGGTCTGAGCATAGGAGGACTCTTCCTATGAATATGTAATGGAAATAACTACATCAATGGGAACCAATGGTTGGAACCCCAAGCACACCTGAAAAGGGCTATGGCCAGATCCATGGAGGGATATGTTGTAGCTATGTTGAACATAAGGAAGGTTTTCATCCCATGTGCATAGATGTTTGGAGTTGTACATTCTTAGAAGATGCACAATCATTCTATTGACCACCTCTATGTGTCCATTAGTTTGGGGTGGAAGGGAGTGGATTTTATGAGTTTGGTGTCCATCAATGACCACAAGCTACAACAAAATGTACTCAAGAATCAACTATCACGATTTGAAATGATAGTTTGTGGTAACCCAAAATGAACCCAAACATGTTCAAACAAGATATTAGCAGTGGTATCGGTGATGATACTCTTCTTGTAGTATGCCAAGATGACCATATTATAAAATCTATCAATGACCATAAATACACAATCATTACCATGTTTGGTAGAAGGTAGAATGGACATGTAATCCATAGAAATGGACTCCCGTAGGATATTTTCACCCAACATAAGTTACCTCCATTAGGCTCTTCCTAGAACTAAGACATAATAGATATGTGATCTATAGAGTTTCTTAGATCTAAGTTATATATGAACAATATCTGTTAAAATGGAAGGCTTACTTGGATTGTGACGGTTGTCCCTGCACGCTCCTTATCTGCTAGATTCCACAAAGACGCCTTTCTCCTTTACTAGCTCAGTTCTACACACATAGAGACACAAAAACCCTTCACAAGATCCAACTGATCATGCATAAATTAACAATATATCTAACAATGTATCATAACACATGAGAACATTGATTTCTCTACGAGAAAATATAATAATTACATACACATCCAAGAAGAGGGAAACATATTGAAAATCTTATATTAATCAAATGAAAGAACTTACAATTTGAATCTCTAACCAGGTTCCTTTCCCAAGCTCTATGATTAAATTGCCAACATAAGCTTACTTTCTCATTTTCCTCCCCCTTTTCCATGAGAGACCCTCTTAAGTTACATGATAGTAGAGATAAGATCAAAGGGAAATTTGGATAAGATTTCCATGCCCAAGATAAAAAGATTCATGAGGTCAAACCATAGAGAATTTGTGATTGAATATCATCCCACAAAACCTATCCTAAAAAGGGATTAATAGACCTGGTCGTTTCGTTTCAGGAGGGAAGGGAGCGACCAACATTTCCTGGTCACAGGTTGTAAATGGACAACCAACAACCATGTAAAAAAGTGTTGTAATTTCAAGGGAAAAGTGGTATGATTGAGTGGCTCAGAATATTGACCCCTAGATGGTGCTCATCAAGTAATCAGGTGGAAAATACTTATTGGGAGTAGGCAGAGGAGTGTCAACCCTGTATTTTTAATGGTGGGTTTGAAAATGGCACAAGTAGTGCATGATGTTATATACTTGTTGACATATTGTTGAAGCTTCGAATAATAAAATTACTTTTGTAGTACAATCACTATATTTTCCACACCAAAGTTCCCTGTCACTCGACTATAATGAGCTTCCCAAATAAGATCTGCATGATCTCTTAAAGGAATAAAGAGATGGACCAAATGACATAACAATATATCATGGAGATGAAAATATATAAATGGCATGCTTCCACCTAGTGTTTTATATGGCATCAAATTCAATATCATTATGATATATATGTGACCATCATAGTTCCCATGGATATAAGAGTTGAGCATTGTGGTTAGTGCTGAAAATGGAGGTCAACTGAGGTAGTTAGAAACTTAATTGGTGCTACCCTTCTTATATTTAATGTTAAGGAGTAATTTTTGCAGGTAGGTGGAACACTTTTGGTGGCAGTCATTTTGTAACTTTCCCTACATTTTCATGAACTATAGGGGCTTGTGATTAATGTGGATGATGGTTTCCTTCCTGAGAATGTAATGATTCCATTGGTGAAGATATTGTACAATGGAGCACAATTCCTTGTCGTAGGTGGGATATCTGGGGACATAATAAGATAGTGTTTCGATATGATAGGCCACCAGATGTCCCTGCTGAGTGAGGATGACATCAATAACATATTGAAGGTATATATCTCAATCTCATGGTTGTTGCAGGTTTGGAAATGTGAGGACTAGTGTAGAGAAGAGGCATTACTTCAGATCTTGGAATGATTTTTTTTTTATTCTGTCCAGGTAAACATGGATTTAGATACACCCTTGGTCACTTGAATTAAGTTTCAAGTGATATGATAGAACCCCAACATGAACCTTCAATAGAAGTTGGTGAGGCCCAACAAGTTGCATAGCTTTGTCAAAGTCATCAAGGCTGGGAAATCACAAATCAATTAGATCTTCTCTGGGTCCACATGCACCCCATCTTCATCTAAGATATATCCTAAGTATTGAATTCTCCACATGTCGAATGAGAATTTCTCCATATTGGTGTATACCTTGTGTTGTCGCAGGGTGATCATGACATGTTGAACGTGTTGCAAATGTTATTCTTAGGTTCAATTGAATATGAGGATGTCATCCAAATATATGACCACAAAAGAGTTTGTGAAAAACTAAAAGATATGATCCATCATCCTCAAGAATGTCACTAGAGCATAGTTAATCCAAAAGGCATCACCATCCACTCAAAGGGACCTTATTTAGATTTGAAGGTTGTCTTCCATACATCAGTTGGATCTATTGGAACCTAGTGGTATCCTAAATTTAGATGAATCTTACTGAAGAACTTGGAATCCTTAAGATAATAAAGAAGAGAATCAATATGAGGGATTGGGTATCAGTTATTAACAATGATTTTGTTCATGGATCTATAATCAATACAAAGTCTCCATGTCCAATCCTTCTTCCGCACCAACACAATTGGTGTCCCACAAGGTGAGGACCTTAGTCAAATGTGGCCCTTTTAGATGATATCATGAATTTGATTCTTTATTTCCTCATTATATAGAAGGGAGAGTTTGTATATTGGACTATTAGATAAGGTAGCACCAGGTATCAATTCAATGGGGTGTTTGACCTGAAAGTAAAGAGGCACCCATATGGGTGAAGCGAAGATGTCTCTATACTCCTCTACAACCATGTCCACCTTATTTTGTTCTGCAAAGAGGCCCTGTGTTGAAGTTGTGGTGTTCGCAATGACCTTCCATTCACCTTATGAATAAAATTTAAAGGGGATGAACTTTCCATTCAGAGAGATTACCTTCCAACACTTCTTTACCGAGATCAATGAAATTGTAGTAGTCAAGACTACCTCTGGTACCTTGTAGGGATAACCTCCCAATGTAACAATGGCCCTATAGGGTTGAGACTCATAAATAACATGTCATTTCCACATATAAGGTTGTCCTAAAAGAACATGACAAACTTCAAGTGGGGAAAAATCACAAAATACCTCATCTTTGAAGGGCTTGATTCCATAGGAAAGGAGTCACTACTGGCTGATGCAAAGTTATCATCCCTAGCTCAACTAATTGATGATGTATGGTTAAGGGTGTGGCATTGCCGATATCTTGAATCTCTTGATGACCTTGGTTAAGATCAAGTTCTTTTGGCTCTCTTTCAACAATGAAATGTAGTGGGGTCCCCTTCACCCATGTTTGTTAGTGGAAAATGCTCTTCCCCTCCTCAAGCTCCTTTAACTCATCTAGTTGGATCTTTGAAGTTGTGATGGTAACAATGGGTTGTGCATCACTTATCTGATTTACCTAATTACATTTTTAATTAGATTCCAAGTCAGGGTTCGCCTCTTTTTCTTTTTTCTCGGCCAATAATCATTATTTCAAGTGGCATTCATTCATGTTTTTATAGGGGCTTTATTGTAACTCACACCACTTTATAGTGTCCTTATTTGGATCGCTATTACCCTTCTTTGATTTCTTCTTGGACTGGTTGTCTTGAGGTTGGTCCTCCTTTATTTGTCCCTTATTTTATGAGTTAGGGTTGTCTTTACCATGCTTCTATTATGGTGGATTTGTAGACCCAAATTCCTACTCTTTTTTTCTTAAATTTCTACTTGATTTTGATGACATATCGATAAGTGGCTCCTAGTGAGGAGATTTCCAAGAAATCCATCTCTGTTTGGATGTACCTATGTATACCATTTTGGTACTTCAAAAATAGGTGCTCCTTAGAGTCTTTGATACACAAATTTTAGCACAAGGTTGGTGTACTCCAATATCATCTAGTCCCTCTCATGATGCATACTGTCCATCTTGTAAGTTTTAAACCTATGAAGTAAAACAATGCATATACATTCTTAAGCAAAACATAAATTAATCAATGGCTCATTCACATAGTACATAGAGATTTATACCGGAAACCCTCAACCAGGAAAACCTTTCTTATATATTCATTATCTAAAATTTCACCATTCACTATACAATATATATACAATGTTTTTAGGTATTTCTTAGATACCAAAACTCTAATCCCTTAATTCAGGATTAATTTACAAAACCGCTAAAAATAGAAAAAACCACCCAAAATTTTTTTTTGGGGCATTGCCCCGAACCTCGTCGGCCCCGGGCTACCGCTCGTTGTCGAATGTTGCATGTAACCAAGGGGGGCATACCTGCCCCCCCTTGGGACCCCCCTAGGAAAGCGCTCGATGCACACGACATAAAGAGCCCTGCAAGAGGGATCGTCAGACACAGTTGTCATATCTAACACGCCCACACACACACATGCAAAGAATATAACACCTACACAACATTCTCCCACTTGTTGTTTTCTTTAAATTCAAGGGTCCAGGGGATTATATAGTCAACAATCCAGGGCAGCAATTCCCATTGTTACTCTACACTAGGAGAACTTTTTTGTGCTCACAGACCTTGTCAATGAATCTACAACATTCTTCAAAGTGTCAACCTTTTCCAACAACACCTTCTTTTCCTCAACCATGTCTCTCACAAAGTGATACTGAACATCAATATGCTTTGTCTTCGAATGATAAGCTGGGTTCTTTGCCAGGAAGATTGCACTCTGACTGTCACAATCTAATCTCACTACTTGTTGTACCAACCCAATACCTGAACAAAATCTTTGTAACCATACTACTTCCTTGCTTTCATGAGTGGATTCCATGCATTTAGCTTCTGTAGTTGAGAGTGCCACTATAGCCTGTCTTTTTCTCATCCAACTGATTACTCCTCCAAATAGGTTAAACACATACCCACTTGTAGATCTTCTGAGATCTAGATCTCCAGCCCAGTCTGCATCAACAAAGCCATGTATGTCCACCACTCTTTCCAATCCTGGTCTTCCTTGGTAGCACAATCCATAATTGATAGTGCCATGCAAATACCCGAAGACCCTCTTTACTGCTGCCCAATGTTCCTTCCTTGGTTTTGACATATACCTACTCAAAAATCCCACTGCATGTGTAATTTCCGGTCTAGTACAGACCATTGCATACATCAAACTGCCAACTGCACTGGCATATGGAACATGGGACATGTCCTCTTCTTCTTCCTATGTCTTGGGACACTGATCTGCAGATAACTTTACACCTATAGGAATAGGAACCTTGAACGGTTTAATTCCATGCATATTAAACCTCTACAATATTGTCTCAACATATTTTCTCTGATTCAACCAGAGTTTCCTATTTGCACGATCTCTTTTAATCTCCATTCCCAGAATGAATTTAGCAGCACCAAGATCCCTCATGTCAAATTTGGAGGATAGCTGTTGTTATCACTCCAAGAAACTCCTTAGGGTTGTAGGCTAAGGATGCTTGGTAACTTAAGAAATCACTAATAATCAAGTGTTTGGAACAATGAGATAACTGAGAAGGCTTAGCAAAAAGATAACATGTAATGCCTCTAAATAAACAGTGCTTTGAGAAACTAGATATCAGTTATAGAGAATAATCAAGGTATGAAGAAAAACATTCAAGATAACCAAGTACAAATCTGTAGGGTTATACAAGAATATAAAGAAGATCTAATTCATATCCATGAGCTATATTAGAAGATGACAGTTCTGAATAACTGAACTGAATAGAATTAAATATAGAGTAATGGAAAATGTGGACAGACTGATATATAATGACCAAAGAAAACTGTGATTCTTATAACAAAAACAGAGTCAAAGTACATAGCCAAATTGTATCCAGGATTGAACCCCTGTCTCTTATAAAATATAGGCATTTATAGCCTTACAATGTAATGATCAGATCCTAAAACTGTGGATCTATCTTTCTAAAAACAGTAAACAGAAACTGCATATACAGAGTAGTAGGAAAAAGTCCTTAGAATAAGGAAAATCCCTGTATTCTAGTCTTCAAAATGTGTTGAACAGTTGATGATGTGGATATCAACCTTCCAAGGCTCTTTGTCTTGTTATCCTGAAGATAGAAATAGAGTTGGATGATGTGTCATTTTATCCCTATCATTTTTCCCTTGAAAACGACCAAATCTAGTCAAAAAATTCCCTTTTGACTTTCATCTCCAAGAATGGCCTTCAGATTTTGATTTGATAATTCATAACCAACTTATTGAAGAAGATTTCATACCAATCCAACTCAAAAATCTTGAATCTGAGAAAGAATTCAGTTTTTCTGGCCGTGACAGGATTTCACCAGCTAATTTACCCGAAAATCCGCTCCTTAGCTGGTGAAAGGTGGAGCTTTGACCAGCTAACTAGCAAAATTCAAGATGGGTTAGCTGGTGAAAGCGCAAATTTTTTAAAATCCAATTTCTCAGTCATGGAGAGTCCGTTTTGCATGATTGAATAGTCGATTGACATCTACAAATCCTAATATTTCCAATGGTGCTTTCAAATCTGCATTTGGAGCTTGGAAAGTTAGTCAAATATTCCTTACAAGATTAGGCATCATTCTCTCAAAAATGCCAGTGCATTTTTTATCGCTAACATCTGGCTCCAACTGGGATGGAGACCTCCCTGCGAGGTCTCCAAGAACCTGACAGACCTTGTGCCTTTAGTATTGGGCATGGAGTCATTCAGCCTTTACAATTTATCATCTAGCTATTTTCCAAAGTTTGTTGTTGTCTTTCCCAATCTTCTTTATCTGTAGCATGTCTGCTTCAAACTCCCCTGGAAATGTTGTTTGCACCTTGACGTGGCATCTGTTGTGGAAATATATGAAATGAGAGTATTGAAGACAGCTTGAGGTCTTTGACATTTCATTTTCCAGCAGCTTCAGATACAAAGCATTTGTCTTGAAATGACCTAGTGTGTTGAATCAAACACTTCACCTTGCTCGGTTTCTTCGAAGAACATCATTGTACCTTGTGAACCAATGTCCATCTCTGTTTCGATCTCCATATCAATGCAAGTTTTTTAGTCATGTCATTTCCATGAAAGGACTCTGGAAGAAATTTTTCAGGAGATAACTGATCCATATTGAATTAGAAGACTGAGCTAGCCACCTAGGTCCTCTGAAATAAAATGTACCAAAACCCAATATATATTGCCACAAATCTGGATATTGGCTGCCTAGCCATGATGAAATCAGAGATCTTCTTCCTCTTATAAGCCCATGGCTCAAAACCTTGTTAATGAAAGCACACTTCCACCCTCCAAATCCCGCATACGAACAGTACAATCCATACTGCATGATACCAATACTTGTCTACTATGTGCTCCTTTGCAGTAAACACCATATTATGTGCCAAAATTTTAGTTGACCATCTTTAATGTTTAGTCCCAAAATCTCCACGAATATTTGATGCTATGCATATAAGACTTCCAAGGCTGTTTAATGACTCTTGAAGAAGATGGAATTCGAATTTGCCAAGTTTGGAAAAAAAACCCTAATTCAATGCCCCCAAAATAGGTGCCAAATCAACTTGAAAACCTCCTCCAACTGCTTTGCACCAAAAGTGGATCTTAGATTGGACATTATAATTCAATATCTATCTTTAGAAAGAGTTTTCAAGATATTTGGCTGAGTAAAACTTCGATCTGAGCAAAAATACACCTATGCTGCTTGTCTCAGGTTTCACCAACTATTTCGCCTTAAGGTTTGCTAATTAGCTGATGAAAGCTCTGTCTTTCAACAACTAATTGGTTAAAATTCCACCTTCTGCGCTGGTGAAAGTTCTGTCTTGGTCAAATAGCACAGAAATAAACATTTTATGTTGCCATGTATAATCTTAAGTATTCATGAGCTAGCCACAAGCTGTAACTTGGAATCTTATGTGAAATTTTTTGCTGGTCTCCTGTTCCCACAGCTGTAGTTCCAGCTGAAATGCTGTGATCTGCACTACCATTGGATGAAGTATTTATTTGATGCATTTGAAGCAAATTGCATTTCTGAGGTCTGTTTGTCATCACTCTAATTTCAAGAGCTTGATTTGGTAGCCCAATTACACCGAATCGGTCTACTCCCAAGAGTTTTTCCTGTCATTTGATTTATTGCATTATCAGCATCCTGCTAATTTCTGAAGTAAACCAAGCCAAATCCCCTTGACTTGCCAGATTTTTGATTCCACATAACCCTTTCATCTGAACAACTTGGATAAATAGAAAAACAAGCAAAGAGAGCTGCATCTGTAACCTCTGGGCTGAGATTGCCGACAAAAATGTTGTAGTGACCTGTTGTGTCTTCTCTTTTCCCACTTGCATAAGCCCAATTGACTTTAATAGCCTGACCATATATTTGTTTTCCATTACGATGTAAAATGGAGTTTGCAGCTGATCTATGGTCATAGTAGTCCACAAAACCATAGGATGAATTTTCTTTGTTGATAAGCTTGCATCCCTCTAGTGGGCCAACAACACCAAATACCTCTGCAAGAAGGCCTTCTGTGACATGCACACTTATGCTACCCACATATATGGGACAAAGGTGCCAACAGACTGGCATGATAGAGTGATTGTTGTTGAAGCATGGCCTATTGCATGAGGGCCTACTGTTGCTGCTGCTTCAGCCTCTGATGTAATTGTTGGTCCGACTGAACCGCCCCGGCTTGTTGATGGGAAATCTACTGTAACTGGGGCTGTGATACTGTGACTTTGTATAGTATCAGTAGCCTTTGGGTCCATCAGTTACAAATAATAAATTCAATTTGGAATGCCAGAGTGACATTACCACTTCGTCATTATCAGGGTCTCCTCCTTGTCTCGCAATCGCCATGGCTACAAGGTGAGCTAACCGAGTTGGCTCTGCGATCATATTGGTTGATCCATAGTGAAATACTGATGCCTCTTGGATCAACTCTGCATCAAACTCAGATTCCTTGATAAGCATGTCAGCACTGGAATTACAATAGAACATAAACTCCCTCTCACCATTCGTCTTTCAAGTAACAAATTCCAACGTTGTTTTGGCATTGGCATCAAATCTAATTCCTCGGTCCATCACATTATTTTCCCTCAGAATGTCAGCAAGCATGTGCCCAATCTCATCATCCCCAACCTTGCTGAAAAATGTCGATCGGCCACCGAGCCTGGAAATCGCAACAGCTACATTAGCAGGTGCACCACCCACCACCTTCTAGAATCTGGGTGCATCGGCCAATGAAACATCCGAGACCATGGGGGAAAAATCGATGAGCATCTCCCCAAAGCAAACGATCAAGATCTAAACGTCACTCTGAATCCCCTGCTTATCTGTCTATCTTCCAAATGTCAATCTTTCAAAAGTTCCCTCCCGAATCCAGTTCCGATCACATTGCAGCTCCATAATTATCGGC
Source organism: Picea engelmannii (assembly GCA_009831015.1). Taxonomy (NCBI): domain Eukaryota; kingdom Viridiplantae; phylum Streptophyta; class Pinopsida; order Pinales; family Pinaceae; genus Picea; species Picea engelmannii. Next base: position 945,984 of record ML779109.1, on the reverse strand, counting down.
GAATCATGAAGATCCCCCACATTCATCGCACAAATGAAATAAAAAACATACAAATATTAATTTCAACAAACCCTTTCGACTGGACTCTATGCAAATCCTATCAAATTCTTAAGCATGTCGAACGACCAACAAATACGGAACCACGCCATCCTTTAGATCTGATAATTCACTTTGCTGGAGATGGAAATCGCTTCGAGAGCATCTCTTCACTTGCAAAACATAGAGGGCATGACAGATCTTGTTGATTAGCTTCAGAATTCGTCTTCTCCAAACACTCTGGATGGTAGACATGCCCACAAGCTAGCGCAACGACAACAGAGAGATGATACTTTTGTGATAGAAGCTTTGAGAAAATGCCAAAAGTCTGAACCTCCACCTGGGAAGACGTGGAAGTAGCATGTGCATTTTTGGCCCTGATCCTTTCCATGGCCAGAGAAACTCCATCCATGCTCTCTCTACCAGGAATCCACCCAAAATCAAAAGGGCTTGTTGCATCACTCCAATAGAACCGCTCTCTTCTAGAGGAAGCTACAAGATCTAAAAATGTCTGCATCGACCACCAATCAGGGACACCTCCATGTGAACCCATTGTTGAGTCACCATTACTACCAGCCAACTTGAAGGAGTGCCTTGCATCCAATGATGATATGGAGCTGCTGTTTAGTGAATTTAATGCATGGATCCGACTGTCTGAGATTTTTCTGGTAAGATGTTTGTTGGAAGTATGGTGCAAGCGCCTGGAGAAAAAGGAACGACTACGGATTGGTGGGCGCCGTGATGAAACTAGCTGAGTTTTTGAGCATTGTGGCAGATCAGGTTGACTTCTATATTCCCTTTGGAAACAATCCTCTGTATTTAATGAGGGTGAAAAGGATTCTGGTGTCTTTGGAATGAAGTAAGGAATAGCTGAGGGGTATTCCTCTTTGGTGGATGCTTCTGTTATATATGGGCCCAAAACAGAATCTGAGGGAGTATTAACTGAGTTTCCATCATGATCCGGCAGAAGGGGAGAACTCAACCACTGTGGCTCATGAAAGCTAGCTGACAAGGGGCTTGAATCAACCGAACCATTTCCAACTTGGAGTAGGTGCTTGTCTCTCCTTGAATACATGATGATTTTCAAAATGTTTTGACACATTCTCAACAGACAGCGAGGCTCTCTGTCGGTTTACCTGTTTGAACAATTTGAAAAGGTCGAAAAGAATCCAAAGGGTCACTTGTCTTCTTACTTGTATGTTGATCAACAAAGTCCTCAACTCTTCAACAGATCGACCCACAACATGTTGATACTTCGGGGGAAATCCACCTTTCAGGTAAAGTTGTAGCCACACTGCCCATGAAAAATATGAATTGGAGGACACTTACTTAAAGGGGCATTACTCTTTTTTTTCCTAAAGACTTCCCCAACCAGATTGCCAAACAAATTGGGTGCAACCCCTGAACTCAACCACCCACAATCCCACTAGTGGCCTACAATTTGTCGTTGGCCTCAACACCTGGGTGTTCATTAGACACTTTGCTTCGACAGCTGCAAGCTTTGTTTGAATGATAGTCTTTTGTTTAATGTTGATCTTGAGTCCCAAAGCTTCTCACTCTTTGTCAATAATCCCTCGAGGTGTGCATGCATAGGAAAGATATAGTCACTATAACAATTGCTGAAGTTTCCTTTTGATGTTTACAATAGTAAGTGCTTTCACCAGCTTACTTGCTGCGGGGACTACACCTTAACCGTTGAAACCTGAGGCTTTCACCAGCTAACTTCAACTTCACAACATACGTTAGCTGTTGAAAAGATTTTTCACAAAAATTTGAAAAAATCTTTGGAGGATCAATTTATTTCTAAGATAAAATCTTAAATCCTATGTTTTGATACTTCTAAAATCAGGCAAGCTTATTCTTTTGCCTACTCCTACTCTAACCATTGTACTGTTTCTGGGTCAAGTAAAATCATGCTTCCAATGAGGCCATACAAGTATCTGAATAACTGGTAAAACTTCTGATCTGGAAATGATGAATGCTGGAAAACATAGAATACTGATATACAATTTGAAAGTGTAGCATAACCAACCTTCGTTTGACAAAAGAAATTTGACATTTATGTTGCTCGAATACTCCAGATAATCAGCGAAAGGATCAATGACACTGTAAGTAAACACTTCTTCCTATTGCTTCAGCTGAACATCAGAAGATCTCTGCATACCCTCCTTCCGAGAATAGCTGCCACCCTCAACTGCGTGTAAATATGAACAGGGATGCAAAATAACTTCATTGTTGATGATGAATTGTTTGTTGTTGTCTGCAGATCTATGTTCAAGTACGGTGCATGCAAACTGGCTGATTTCTATAGATGACTTTTTAATGTCATCTACAGGAGTTTCAATATCTACTACGAGAGTTTTCGGATGACAGTATTGTTCTTCATCAAAGACAAGTGAGTCCAGCACTCCCTTGTTTTGCATAGGAAAATGAACAATCTCCTGATATTCCTCTTTTCTTTCAGGTGCAAATACACCATGAGAAACCTTTTTAAAAATTTGAGAAAAATCCTCTTCTATAACTGATCTTTCATGCAAATCAAAGGCAACAGGTGTGACAGAGACATCTATACAATTCTCATAATAATCATTTTGAAAAATAGAAGAAAGGACTACTTCCTATTGAACTTGCTTCTCGAATTCACCACAACAATCTTCAAAGAGACTTTCAGCTGGAAATTCATCTTTACAAAACAAATGGAAAGCATAATGAAAACTTGCCAATGAGTGAATTCTTGAAGCTGGAAGAGACCTGCACCAATCAAGGGCTATCCCCTCTAATGAATACTTGAACAATTTAATCTTAACATCTTCATGTATGATCTGGAGCTGATGAATAAACTCATGAAAATCCAACAAGTGTTCAGCTGGCACTTCCCATTCTTCTCCTCAAAATCTGGGAAGGCTGTGTTCCCATTCATCTCTATTAGGTACTGGATGAGGGTAACCAGAAATACTTGAGAAATTGCAGAACACATACCTCTTTGCTAAGATCTGATTCATTTATATACCAGTGGAGTCGCCAACAGATCCGTCCTTCATGGAGTTTCCACTGAATTCATCCTTCATGGAGTTGCCAGATAGATGATTACAACCGAAATATGTCCAAGCTTTGTCTATCATCAAAACTAGATCTTGTCGTATCCCAAGGAAGTTGAGCTTCGATCTCCTCTCCCTAGCAACGACGCCAATTTGTTATCACTCCAAGAAACTCCTTAGGGTTGTAGGCTAAGGATGCTTGGTAACTTAAGAAATCACTAATAATAAAGTGTTTGGAACAATGGGATAACTGAGAAGGCTTAGCAAAAAGACAACATGCCATGCCTCTAAATAAATAGTGCTTCGAGAAACTAGATATCAGTTACAGAGAATAATCAAGGTATGAAGAAAAACATTTAAGATAACCAAGTACAAATCTGTAGGGTTATACAAGAATATAAAGAAGATCTAAATCATATCCATGAGATATATAAGAAGATGACAGTTCTGAACAACTGAACTGAATAGAATTAAATATAGAGTAATGGAAAATGTGGACAGACTGATATATAATGACCAAAGAAAACTGTGATTCTTATAACAAAAACAGAGTCAAAGTACATAGCCAAAGTGTATCCAGGATTGAACCCCCGTCTCTTAGAAAATATAGGCATTTATAGCCTTACAATGTAATGATCAGATCCTAAAACTGTGGATCTATATTTCTAAAAATAGTAAACAGAAACTGCATATACAGAGTAGTAGGAAAAGGTCCTTAGAATAAGGAAAATCCCTGTATTCTAGTCTTCAAAATGTGTTGAACAGTTGATGATGTGGAGATCAGCTTTCCAAGGCTCTTTGGCTTGTTATCCTGAAGATAGAAATCGAGTTGGATGATGTGTCATTTTATCCCTATCATTTTTCCCTTGAAAACGACCAAATCTAGTCAAAAAAATCCCTTTTGACTTTCATCTCCAAGAATGGCCTTCAGATTTTGATTTGATAATTCATAACCAGCTTATTGAAGAAGATTTCATACCAATCCAACTCGAAAATCTTGAATTTGAGCAAGAATTCGGTTTTTCTGGCCATGACAGGATTTCACCAGCTAATTTACCCGAAAATCCGCTCCTTAGCTAGTGAAAGGCGGAGCTTTGACCAGTTAACTAGCAAAATTCAAGACGGGTTAGTTGGTGAAAGCGCAAATTTTTTTAAAATCAAATTTCTCAGTCATGGAGAGTCTGTTTTGCATGCTTGAATAGTCGATCAAAATCTACAAATCCTAAGCTTTCCAATGGTGCTTTCAAATCTACATTTGGAGCTTGGGAAGTTAGTCAAATATTCCCTACAATATTAGGCATCATTCTCTCAAAAATACCAGTGCATTTTTTATTGCTAACAGCTACGATTTCACCTCCTTGATAACATCCATGTTATTTCCTACCAAAAACATGTCGTCAACATACAACTACATAAATGAAGTGATTATCAACCTGCTTGGAATATACATAATGATCAGCCCTACTTCTTACAAATTCCAATCCAAGGATGTATGTGTCAAACTTTTGGTACCACATCCTAGCTGATTACTTTAGACCATATAGTGACTTCTTTAGCTTACATACCAACTCTTTCTTTCCCTTCACTACAAAGCCTTCTGGCTGCTTCATGTAGATTTCTTCTTCCATATCCCCATGCAGGAATGTTGTCTTCACATCCATTTGTTCCACTTCAAGATCAAAAGAAACAACAATAGATAAAAGAAATCTAATAGAAGTTAACTTAGCAACATGAGAAAAAATCTCACCAAAGTCAATTCCCTCTACCCAAGAATAACCTTTTGTTACTAACCGAGCTTTGTATTTCTCCACTTTACCTTGTGCATTAAACTTCTTCTTGAACAACCATTTGCTACCAACTGATTTTCTTCCAGCTGGCAACTCAACTATATCCCATGCCTCATTCTTATCCAAGGCATCCATTTCTTCAACCATGGCCTTCTTCCAGAGTTTAATATCCTCTGAATTCAGTGCTTCCCTGACAGTTCTGGGATCATCATCAGTAATAGATAAAGCAAAATTGGAATGAAAAATTAGGTGGACTATACCTTTCTGGTTGCCTTCTATCTCTCATTGATCTCCTCAATACCGAGGTATGAGGTTCTTCTTCTTCTTCTTCTTCTTCTTCTTCCTCTTCTTTAGATGATTCAGATTTTGCATCATCCAACTCAAGCTCTATTTTATCAGGTTCATCTTGTGTTGGTAGGAATTCCTGTTTGGACACATCTTTTACCTCTCTGAAAACAACATCTCGACTGTAAACAATTTTCTGGGTTTATGGGTTCCAAAGCTTATAACCTTTCACACCATCTTTATAACCAAAAAATTGTTTTGAGCCAGTTGGAGAAGGTGGGTGGCCACCGATATCCACCTGGATCAATCCTCCCTCCTTAGGAAGCAATGGTCTCCATTATGTTGAGTTCCCGGGGGAGAGGGGAAAATGATTGCTGAAACTGAATCTTGGTGAGCTACTTACCTTGCTAGAGAAGTTGCGTTGCTTAGCTTGTTGAAGGTTGTCATGAACTTGTGGTTGTAAGGGTTGGACATTTTTAAACAGTTTGGCTACATGAGATGAATGTATGCAGAAGGAATATTTGTGCTTTGCTGCAACCTTGTTGACCTGCTTTTGTTGGATAGAAGGTGCTTGTGTTGGTTGTGGAGCCTGATTATCTTCCTGATTCAGAGGTCCTTGCTTTCAGCCGTGTTTATACCCCATGAAGTATTTACACCCCAGAAGTATGTACACTCTTCCACACTGAGGAGTGCAGGGGGGGGTACCCCCTTTGCGAGGTCCGGGGGGGCTATCCCCCCGGCTGGGGGGTCTGGGGGCAAGCAGGCCCCCAGCGGGGGTTCGGGGGTGAAGACCCCAAAGAAAAAATTGCCTTGTAAAAGTATATTGTAATTTCATTGTAAATCTCGACCGTTCATTATAAGGTCGCAGATCTAACGATAGAGATTATGTTAGGGTTTTTTGCCTTAGAAGGCAACCCTCTTTTATGAGGGAAATGTATTGCGGCTATCGATGATGGTGAATATTGTATTCTGAGAGAGGAGACTGTGAGAGAAAAGAAGAGGAAGTTACAATGGGTTTTGTTGTACGTTGTATCCCTTCATTTGCTGGATAATAATAAAGGAAGGACTGGCAATTTCTCTGGTGGAAGTAGCCTACACTGGGTGAACCACGTAAATCTATGTCTCTTGTATTGTGTGTCTTCTGTGTTTTGTTTATGCATTTGTTTTATTTTATTGCTCTGCGGTCCTATTTTTCTAACAACTGGTATCAGAGCATAAGGTAACTCGCAGGAAAAGAGGGTTCCTAGTTCGAGTGGGAGCAATGTCGGAAGATGGAAAGTTTAGGGTCGAGAAATTTAACGACCAAAACTACCAGTTATGGAAGATGCAGATGGAAGACTATTTATATTAGAAGGATCTATTCCTATCATTGAGTGGAGTAGCAAAGAATCTGAAGACCATGAAGGACGAAGAATGGGAGATTCTTGACAAAAAGGATCTAGGAACGATACGGCTGAGCCTAGCAGCGTCGGTGCCTTTCAATATTTCGAAAGAAAAGACAATGAAGGTTTTGATGGATGCATTGGCCAAATTGCATGAAAAACCCTCGGTGTCGAATAAGGTATTTCTAATGAAGAGATTATTTAATATGAAGATGTCAGAAGGTGGGTCTGTTGCAGATCATTTAAATGAATTTAATACGGTTACTAATC
>ML779109.1:900667-937542 GCA_009831015.1 Picea engelmannii | reverse complement strand
AATTCCAAAGGAACCAGAAAATCAAAATGTACAACAACAGGAGCAACAGGTACCTCAAACACCTGCAAGTGTTGTTAGAAGATCTACCAGGTTAAGTATACCCCCTGAACGATACTCTCCTTCATTATATTATTTATTTTTGATTGATTCCGGTGAACCTGAATGTTATGAAGAGGCAATGCAGGTAGACACCAAAAAGAAGTGGGAACAAGGCATGAAAGAGGAAATGGATTCCTTGGAAAATAACCAGACTTGGGACTTGGTTCAATTGCCTGCGGGAAAAAGAGCATTGCAGAATAAATGGGTTTACAAGTTGAAGGAAGAAGATGGAGGAGAAAAGAAGTACAAGGCTAGACTTGTTGCAAAGGGGTTTGCACAAAAGAAAGGTATAGATTTTGATGAAATATTTTCTCCTGTTGTTAAAATAAGTTCAATTAGGACTATTTTAAGTCTTGTGGCAGTAGAAGATTTGCATCTTGAACAGTTAGATGTAAAAACATCTTTTCTCCATGGGGATTTGGAGGAAGAGATTTATATGCAGCAGCCACAGGGGTATGAGGTCAAAGGGAAGGAGAATTTGGTATGCAGGTTGAAGAAGAGCTTGTATGGCCTAAAGCAAGCTCCAAGGCAGTGGTATTTGAAGTTTGACAGGTTAATGACAGAACAGAGTTATAGTAGATGTCATTCTAATCACTGTGTTTATTTTAAAAAACTAGAAAATGGAAGCTTTATTATCTTGCTATTGTATGTAGATGACATGCTTGTTGCAGGGACTAATATGCAGGATTTAAATGTGCTCAAGAAGAAATTAGCCAATTCATTTGTGATGAAGGATTTGGGTGCTGCAAAGAAAATCCTTGTCATGAGAATAACAAGAGACAGGAAAAATCACAAACTGACATTGTCTCAGGGTGAGTACACAGAGGTGTTGGAGAGGTTTAGAATGCAGAATGCAAAACCAGTTAGTACACCTTTGTCCATCCATTTCAAATTAACTAAGGAAATGTGTCCCAAGACATAGGAGGAGATAGAATACATGTCCAGGGTCCCTGATTCATTAGCAGTTGGCAGCTTGATGTATGCAATGGTTTGCACAAGACCAGATATTGCACATGCAGTGGGAGTTGTGAGCAGGTATATGAAAAATACAGGTAAAGAACATTGGGAGGTAGTAAAGTGGATTCTCAGCTATTTGAGAGATACTACTACACATGCATTATGTTTTGGAGGTTCAGACACTTTTCTACATGGATATGTTGATTCATATATGGCAGGTGATAAAGACAGTAGAAGGAGCACCACAGGGTATGTTTTTACTATAGGTGGAACAATAGTAAGTTGGATTTCGAAACTGCAAAAGGTTGTTGCACTTTCAACAACAAAGGGAGTGTATGTTGTTGCTACAGAGACTAGTAAAGAAATGATTTGGTTACAAAGGTTTATGGAGGAATTGGGAAAGAAGCAGGAGAACAGCCGATTGTACTGTGACAGTCACAGTGCCATTCACCTTGCAAAGAACTCAACCTTCCATTCGAAGACTAAGAATATACAGTTAATGTACCACTTCATATGATCCGCCTTGGAAGATGGACAATTGAAGCTGGAAAACATACACACTAGCCAGAATCCTGCAGACATGTTAACAAAGGGAGTAACCAGGGAGAAACTAAGTTCCTGCTCAGTTTCAGTTGGTCTTCAAGAATGAAGATGAAAATGAGAAATTTGCCAGGTCCAAGAAGGTTCAGAGTCCGACATATACAACAACGGTGGAGTTGTTGAGATTAGTCTTCAAGTGGGAGATTGTTGGTTGTGGAGCCTGATTATATTCCTGATTCAGAGGTCCTTGCTTTCAGCCATGTTTATACCCCATGAAGTATTTACACCCCAGAAGTATGTACACTCTTCCACACGGGGGAGTGCAGAGGGGGGGCTATCCCCTTGGCTGGGGGGTCTGGGGGCAAGCGGGCCCCCAGGGGGGGTTCGGGGGCTAAGCCCCCGAAGAAAAATTCTCCTTGTAAAAGTATATTGTAATTTCATTGTAAATCTGGACCATTCATTATAAGGTCGCAGATCTAATGGTAGAGATTATGTGAGGGTTTTTTTACCTAGAAGGCAACCCTCTTTTATGAGGGAAATGTATTGCGGCTATGGATGATGGTGAATATTGTATTCTGAGAGAGGAGATTGTGAGAGAAAAGAAGAGGAAGTTACAATGGGTTTTGTTGTAGGTTGTATCCCTTCATTTGATGGATAATAATAAAGGAAGGACCTGACAATTTCTCTGGTGGACGTAGCCCACACTGGGTGAGCCACGTAAATATGTGTCTCTCTTGTATTGTGTGTCTTCTGTGTTTTGTTTCTGCATTTGTTTTATTTTATTGCTCCCCAGTCTTGTTTTTCTAACAGCTTGGGGCGAGGCTATAGCGGTTGCAGTGTCCTTCTGTTCCCCTTTTGAACAGATTGTAAGAAGATTAATTTTGTAGTATGAGATACTACCTTGCGGCACTATTTAGGTGGGGCGGTAGTTGGAACTACCTCTGGTATCCTATAGAGATGACCCCCAAAGTAACAATGACACTACGGGGTCGAGACTCATAAATAGCATGGTGCTTCCACATATATGGTTGGCCCAAGAGAACATCACAGACATCCAGTGGGGAAACATCACATAATACCTCATCCCTAAAGGGTTGGATGCCATATGACAATCGACACTGTTGGCTGACACAAAGATCTCGTCCTTGGCAAAGCCACCCGATGCTGTATGGCTGTGGGTGTGGTGTTGTCAATAATCCCAACTATTTGATGACCTCTGCTAAGATGATGTTCTTCTGGCTTTTTCTATCAACAATAAAATGCAGCGGGGTCCCCTTCACCCACATCTATGAATGAAAAAGGTGCTCCCCCTCTTCTAGATCTATTGGTTATTCTGGTTGAATTGCTACGGTCGTGACAATAGCAGTGGGGTCTACCTTGATGATCTGTCTTTTACTAGTATTTTCAGAATCAGATTCTAAATCAGGGTTCGACTCCTTGTCTTTGATCTTGGCCACCAATGAGTGTTTTGAGTGACATTCATCGGTGTTGCGCAAGGGGATTTTGTGGAAATCGCACCATTTTCCTTGTGGCTTGGACTAGTTTTCGGGAGATTGTTTGTTAGGGCCGTCTTTGTCATACTTTGGTTGTTGCAGATTTGCAGAACCGAACTCCCGTTTGTTCTGGTGCTTGAATTTCTTCTCGATTTTAACAACATATCGATAAGCAACACTGAGTGACGAGATGTCCAGAAAATCCATTTCAGTTTGGATGTATCTGTGTAGAGCCCCACAGTATTTCAGAACCAAATTTCGTTTGGAGTCTTTAATACCCAGCTTGGTGTGCAAGGTATGGAAGGTATTGGTGAACTATGGAACTGCTTGGCCCATCTCTTGCTGCAGTGTGGTCCATCTCATGTACTGGTCCTCATAGCTGCCAACGGGGTAATACTGTTCCTTTACCGCATCAACAAAAAAATCCCAAGTGGGATTGACCCCATATATTCCAGACTCCTTTGTCGAAATTTTCTCCCAGTAAGTTTCCCACCAATGTTTGACATGAGGGAGATATTTAAGGAGTGCGAAGGTGATCTTTTCTTTGTCGGAAAAATTGTGAACAGAGAAATAACCTTCTAGCAGAGTTAACCATTTTTCTAGGGCTTCTGCATCTATCTGTCCTTCAAATATAGGAATATCAAAATTAACTTGTACCTTGAAAGGTGAGGTGCTTCCAAAGTGGCCGATTGATGAAAATGTGCCTATTTCTATTAGCAGGCGTTGAAGAATGTGGGAAAAATTCTCCATCATTTCGTCCCTCTGTCGCATGAGAGCTTTCTCAAGCAACAAACTGATAGGATCGTCTGCTCCGTCATTTTTCTTTTCTTCCACCATTGAGGGTTTCTTGGGTGTGTGGGAGCGATTGTATTCAAAAGAGACAAGCTTGAGACCCAACTTTCTATACTCAAACCTCATTGGGGACATGCACTGAATAAAAAACGATCAAGAACAACCTCCACTGATACCACTGATCCAGATTATTTTCGGCACAAAATGAGAGCGGAGATATAATAAATAATTGCACAGAGATATCACAGATATTGAGTAATATAAAAGAAATGTATCAGAGATGCAGACATAAACACAGATATACAGTAATACACAATTTCTATTAATGAAATAAATGTACAGATATTGTAAAAATACAGAGTGAAAGACTCGCTAGAATGGTGGCAGCTTATCTCTGAGAAGAGATGTGACGGCTACTCACATTCGCAAGAATATGCTTATTAAAATGAGGCTCTAAGGGCCCTTTTTAACATAAGGAAAATCCAAAACCCTAACCCCGGAAGATGAAAAGCCAAAAGGTTTGCAAGCCTTGATGGGGGTAGTTGATACGCCAACTTCCCAGGGGCGTAACTTTTGCATATGATCTTCGTTTGGGGCGCTCGATAGCTCGTTGGAAAGATCTATCTGAGGAATACAACTTTTGGGTGAGAAACATTTTTCCATGATCCCTATTGTCCCCATTTTCTCAAAAAACATCGTTTAGGGCCTCAAAATGGCCCCGGAAGTTAAAAACTACTAAAAATAGTAAATTACCAAAATTTCCAGAAAACTGTTTTGAGCCAGTTGGAGAAGGTGGGTGGCCACCGATATCCACCGAGATCACTTACTTATATTTTCCTTTGGAAAATGTACATAAACATCACAACCAAACACTCTAAGATGTTGAAGAGAGGGTTTCTTTCCAGACCATACCTCGTGTGGAGTTTTATCATCCAACACTGATGAAGGTGATTGATTGACCAAGTAACATGTTGTACCCACTGCCTCTACCTAGAATTCTTGTCCTAACCCAACACCACTGAGCATGTTCCTTTATTTTTCCATCAGTTTCCTATTCATCCATTCTGCAACTCCATTATGCTAAGGAGTGTATGGAGTAGTCTTCTACCTTGCTATACCACACTTCTTACAGAATTCTTTGAATTCATTTCTGCAGAATTCTCCACCATTATCTATTCTCAATACCTTTATTTTCTTCTCTGTCTGATTTTCTACCAGAGCCTTAAACTCTTTAAATTTATCAAATACCTTAGATTTATTTCTAAGAAAATAAATCCATGTGTTCTTTGAAAAATCATCTATGAATGAAACATAATACACAGATTTACCTAGGGATGGGACATGAGCAAGTCCAAACAAATCACTGTGTATCAACTCTAAGATCCCCTTTGCTCTTGTAGCACTAGATGGGAATCTTAATCAATTCTGTTTACCATATATGCAATGTTCACAGAAATCAAAATCCAGAGTGCAATTAGACATACCTTCAACCATACCTTTACCGTGTAGTGTTCGAAGGCCCTTTTCTCCAATATGCCCCAGTCTTTGATGCCACAACATGGTATTTTTTTCAGGGACGGTATTGGTCTTATCTTATTTATTTTTCTACTCAAGGACAAAATAACTGTTACATCCATTAGTATAAGTTCTTCCCAACAACTTGTACAGAGTTCCACATCGAACTCCCCTCATCAACACCATTTCTCCTCGTACCATCTTGCAAGTGTTCTTTTCAAATACAGTTTTCACTACTGCATCATCCAACTTGCTTACAGATATTAGGCTACTGGATAGTTTTGGAATGTGTAGAACCCCGGGGAGAGTTCAAATCCTTCCATATTTTAGCAACAACTTAACCCTTTCACGTCCCAATATTTTGGCTATCAAGTCATCTCCTAGGAATACATCATCACCATCATATTTTTCATATTCAGAGAACCACTCCCTGTGAGGAGTCATATGGTATGATGCACCTGAGTCGATCAACCATACATCATGATATGCATGTGTAGCTATAGATGCCAAGTGAATATCACCTCCTTCTTCAGTGGATTCTTTCACCTCTGTGGAAGAGGTACTATCAGATCCCTTTGGTTTATCAACCTTCTTAGACTTGCAATCTTTCTTATAATGCCCTGTTTTACCACACTTCCATCATTTCCTCAAAGATTTTCTTGGAGACTTAGATCTACCTGTAGATTTAGATCTCCCCCCGAAGGCTTATCAGGATTCTTGTCTTAGGGACAACCTCTTATAAATAAAACATTTATGCTATGACTATCCATTCTTTTCTGCCTCATCTCTTCAGATAACAAGGATGAAACTACATCCTCATACTTCAATGTAGATTGAGTGGTACTACCAATTGCTACAACCAGATTATCCCAAGAGTTTGGAAAATAAAATAACAAAGTAATACACTTATCTTCTTCTACAATCATAATATTAACAGAGACAAGTTGACTTACCAGAATATTAAAGGCATTTAGATGTTCTGTCACAGAATCTCCATCTTCCATCTTAAGATGATACAACTTCTTTTGAAGAAACAACTTGTTTACCAGGGACTTTGATTGATACAAATTCCCCAACTTATCCCATAGTTCCTTGGCTGTAGATTCTCCCAAGACATTCAACAAAACCGAATCTACCAGGCAGAGTCGAATACTACTCCTTTCTCTTCTGTCCAACTATTCCCAATCTTCCTTTGACATACCAGTAGGTGGTGTACTAGTAGTTTGTGTACTATTAGGTTGTGTACCAGTAGCCTGTGTGCTAGTAGACGGTGTACAAGTGGACTGTGTACCAGGATCCACAATGATCCATTGTTCTTTGTCTACAAGAAGGTCCTCCATCTTGAGCTTCCATAGCTCAAAGTTTTTACCGTTGAACTTCTCTATCTCGATTCTAGATGAGCTCGCCATTCCTCTTTATATACTCAAATATCCACTACAAATGCTCCCACTAAACCCAGGTTTATCACATACCCAAGATAAAATTGATCTATCAAGATCGAGCCAAACCCTCAACAACAAAGGCATCCCTCTGAAGCTAAAAACGAGCTCTGATACCACATGTAATTTTAAACCTGTGAAGTAAAACAATGCATATAGATTCTTAGGAAAAACATAAATTAATCAATGGCTCATTCACATAGTACACAGAGATTTATACCAGAAACCCTCAACCAGGAAAACCTTTCTTATATATTCATTATCTCGAATTTCACCGTTCACTATACAATATATATACAATGCTTTTAGGTATTCCGTAGATACCAAAACCCTAATCCCTTAATCCGGGATTAATTTACAAAACCGCTAGGAAAGCACCTCGTGCACACGACAGACCACTACTATGAGGGATCGTTAGATGCAATTGTCATATCTGACGTGCCCACACACACACATGCAAAGAATATAACACCTACCCAACACATCTTATGTACTGGTCATCATGATTTCCAACATAGTAGAACTCTTGCTTGAGAACATCAATAAAGGATGTATATGTGGGTCTTGTCCTGAATGTTTAGAATTGTCTTCATTATGTATCTCTTAGTAACCTTCCCACCAATATTTGACATGGGTAAAGTATTTAAGGAGAACGAAGGTGATCTTTTCAATGCCACAAAATGTTTGAACATAGTAATAACTATTAGCACTAGAAGTCACCTTTGGATTGCGTCAGAGGTAAGCCCAATACCCATCAGTTTATGTCAAAATGAATAAGTTTAAGGGGGTCTAATGGACGCGGACTCAGGATAATATCACTTTAACTTAGAAAACCGGGCTGGTATGTGAGAACAGATGAGGTCTTGATCTAACTTCAGTCAGTAAGTTGTATAAAGGGTGAGTAGGATGAAGAACTTGAGGAGAAAATGTAGAGGTCTGCTATGGACATCTGGTCTTCTAGAAGCCTAATGAGGAAAAGTTTCGAATATAATATCCACTTGAATCCAAAACCTCAGGAAACTGAAAACGCCACAACAATACTGCAATCAAGCATACATTACAATACAATCACAGCAACTCCACTGGATCACCCATGCCCGAGTCTCCAGTCTCAGAAGCAAAAGGAACGAAAAGAGAGATGACTGTCATTAAACAAGAAGTCTCAAATGGAAATACCTACCCAAAGAACTAGAGGCTTCATTAAAACTTTACCAATCGGGAGCATAGATCAACCCTCTACCTTAACAAAATATCAAAACTAAGTATTTATACTTGGAATAGCTTGCCCCCACCGGGAGTGTGGCCTGGCCACTAAAATCAAAGCTTTGCATCTGCATCTTTTTATGTCGGCCTGTGCATTATGTTAGACGCGAGCTCTGATCAATATGAGCTTTGCAGGAAAATCTGCTGACAGGGAACTTTGAGTTGATAGTCTGCTTCCACGACCAGTTCTTCCATGCTTTCTATTTACGTGATGAAAAGAGATTTCAACCACCTTCTCTACTTCCATTAACTACTTTCATCAGATTCAAGACAGAGTCTGACATCCATGAATATTCATGATGATCCTCATGACCTCCCAATCGATCCTAGCACCTCGAAACCACATAGATCTTATTATGAGACCAAGACGAGTGCTTCAATCCTTTGGCGTAGCCCCTTCTATCGTTCCATGTGACTTCGGGCCACGACCTGGGGCTTCCCTATGAAAATTTAAAATTTCACATTTCGGGAATTTTCACTCCCCTTGATTTCCAATGTTTTGATGCTTGAAATAGGGAAACAACTCGTCTAGATTGACGATCATACTTTCTTTGATTTTGACGGCTAGTATCACTTCTTGAACAATCTCAATGGCCCATTGCTCAATAGGTGTTTTCCCCTTCTTTACGACCCTGCTTCCATTTGACTGCAGGCTGTGATCATGGGCCCCATTCTTAGGAGCATTTTAGGATTTAATGTTTCGTGAGTTCACGCTGTATTCCATGCTAAAACCCCAGAGTCGCAAAATCACGATCACTCAGATCGGGTGACACGCATCTCTTTGCATCAGATGACCTAGATCATATCAACATTTCAAGGCCTTAGACCATCGACACTTCTCACCTCATCCTTCCCAAAAATACTTTCTCTATGGCTCGGATCCTGCGCCATGTGTCCTTCTGAAAAGGACGGCCCAGATCAATTTGCAACTTCACATTTTGTGAGTGCTCGTGATTCTTCTCTTTGGCTGCTCCATTCTGTGAATCAACAAAATGTTAATCTTGCGCCACACGTCCTTCCCATGATTGACGACTAGGATGGCCTTGCTATTTCAGAACTCTGTCTAATGCTATACTTCGTGTAACTTTACAATCCCTACTGCCCAATGACCGATGATTTGATCTGCCTGGTGGATCTCTGCCATTTCTAGAAGATATTTCCCGCTCACTGATTTGATTCCATAACATACCATTTTAAGTGTTGTTCTTATGCTTATGGTTGTGACCTTTGTAAATGAATACTTGGATGATAGATTGAGGGCTCAGGAAGGAAAAAGGATTAGTGATAGGGACAAAAAGAGAGAAGTGAGCAACTTCAGATAAAACATAAAACCTTAGGGTTGACACCTCTTAGGCACACAAAAAGAAGAAGACTAAAATCCAAAGGAAAAAACTTTACGATTGGGTCTCCAAAAGGAGGGGAGACAGGAAAAATTATAGACTTAGGAAAAAATTCCAAATTCATAAGACTCTGAAAAGTTTATGTGATAACATTTGGCTCCACAAGGGATGGCATGGTCCCTGCGAGCTACCAAGAACATGCAGTTCCATTTTATTTTCTTTGGGTTATGGAGTCTCCCATTAAAAAAAATATAAACATAAAACATGAACGATATTTACAATGGTGGGATGCCGACTGTGGCTTTAAACAAACAACTTTTTCAGGAAGTGCCCATTTACAGGGCCACTGAAAACTTCATCACCCTCCAAATTCTGCAACCTGTAAGTATTATTCGAAAGTGTCTCAAAAAGTTTGAAGGGCCCAATCCAAAGGGATTCAAATTTACCATGTTTTCCCTTGTATTTCCTGGGTGTGTCCTATTTGAGTACTAGATCCCCCAACTGGAAAACCTCCTTACTACTTTTCATGTCAAATGACTGCTTGATCTTCTGCTGACGGTCATGTGCTCTACCCACACCTTCTCTCTAGTCTGTTGGACTTCTATCAACTGATGAATTCTTCTGATCATATCATCAGGCTCTTCCTGAAAATATTGAAAGAACTTCACCACTGGCAAGGCGAGTTGAGAAGGAAAAATTGCTTTAGTTCCATATACAAGCTGGAAAGGAAAGACACCCAAGGACCTCTTTGTTGTCACTCTATCATCCCACAGATCAAATTTTAGCTTTGAATCCCATGCTTTCTTCTTGTCCTCTAACAATCTTATGATAATATTTATAAGCCTCTTGTTAGATGAATTTGCCAATTCATTTCCTTGGGGGTAATAGGGGGTAGAGTGGATCAATGGAATTTTGAACTGCTCACAAAACTTGATCAATGGTTCATCTTTGAAAGATGTAGCATTATCAATGATGATTTGTTTCAGACAACCAAACCTTGCCATAATATCTTCAAGAAAACTAATGATTATCCTGTGAGAAGCACTCCTTGTGGGGATAGCTTCTATCCACTTGGTGAAATAATCTATTGCAGTTAAGATCCACCTGTGCTAACCACTTGAAGGAGGATGAATCTCCCCAATAAAGTCTAGGCCCCACTGCTGAAAGGGTCCCAAAGTTACCACAGGATTTAATGGCAGAGACTTGAGTTGTTGCTTCCCAACGAATTTTTTACATTTGATACAAGCCCTAAATTTTGCACAGACATCAGTGAATAGCGTAGGCCAGAATTATCCATCCCTAAGAATCTTGTAGGCTTTGGTTCTCCAGAAATGATATCCCCCACATAGGTTGTCGTGAAAATCAATCATAATCCTTTGGACTTCCTATGGGTCTAAACATCTCAGAAGAACACCTAGAGGGTCTTTACAAGACCCGGTCAATGAGGCAATATCTAATTGCTTTGAGCTTTAAAGATCTTGCTTTTCTTTTTCCCATACCATCAGGGGGCTTTAACTCTTGTAGGAAATATATAATGTCTTTGTACCAGGCACAATCTACCAATGAAGGGTTATCCTGAGAATTTTTATCAGACAACTCAACTTGTTGATTTTCTTAGCAAGTTTTGATGAAATTAACCCCCAAAGTTTTACAATTAGATTCAACCAATAGCTTGGATAAACCTTGGCCTTTAACTAGTTTGGTGGGATTTATTTCTGGATCGATTTCAAGGATTTTGGCAATCCACTTGCCCCTTCTTCCATCTATGTCAGGTTGAATGAGAATATCCTTCACATAAGCTAAAGGAACATATGCAATGATTTTTGAATGCAGAACATAGACTTTGAAAGTTTTGAGGGATTTCACCAAAGCGTAGGCCTGCTTATCCATGATGTCATATCTGACCTCTGCATCTCTTAGTGCTTGGATAAAAAAAGAAATAGGTTGCTCCAGCCCTGCATCCTTTGTAGTAAAACAATGACCACTGTATCGAATGAAGCAAAGGAAAAAAATAGAAAATCCCTGGAATAATCAGGACTGATTAGCACAAGTGCTTTAGTCATTTCCTTCTTGACTTGGTTGAAGGATTCTCTAGACTCAACAATCCATTTTACTTCGTTCCCCTTCCCGAGCATGGTTGTGATATGCTTCACCAATTCGACAAAATTTGAAACAAATATTCTTAGAAAATTGATTTTTCCTAGGAAGGACTGAACTTCTTTCTTAGATCTGGGAAGTGATAAGGCTTTAATAGCTTCTACCCTACTCGAATCAATTCTGACCCCCTCAGCTGATACAATGTGCCCCAACAATTTTCCTTCCTTCATTTCAAATAAAGACTTCTTGGGATTTAGGGAGAAACCGAACCTTCTGCATTTCGAGAAGACCTTTCTCAGATGTTGACCATGATCTTTATCAGATTTGGAGAATATTGTTATGTCATTTAGGTAGATGACCAGAAATTTGTCTCTTTCTCCAATGAAGGCGATGTCCATGGCTCGTTGGAAGGTTGCTCCTACATTCATTAGTCCAAAGGGAATTTTGGCATACATTAATGTCCCCCAAGGAGTGGTGAAGGTTGTGTTTTCTCTGTCTTTATGTAGGACAAAGATCCGATTGGAGCCAGAAAATCCATCAATCATGGGAAAGGGGTAGTTGTCCTTTTTGGAGCTTTGTTTAGGTTTTTGAAATCGACACAAAGTCTAATTTCTCCACTCTTCTTTCTTACTGGGACCAAGTTAGACACCCATTCGTAATACCTTAAAGGAACGATAATCTGAGCATCCAAAATCTTCTTTACCTCTTTCTACATGATAGGCAGCAACATTGGGTTGCTCTGCCTCAGCTTCTTCCTGAACGGTTTGGCCCCTTCCTTCAATGGGATCTTATGTTCAATGATGCTTGTATCATATGTTATGAGATCTTCATATGTCCAAGAAAATACATTAGCAAATTCTTTTAATAGCTCAACATATTCAACCCTTCGTTCCTTTGACAGACTAGACGACAACTTGACAAATTTAGGATCCTTCTCTATACCAATGTTGCATCTAGTTACATCAACCTCATCAGTCGATCCTTTAACTTTAATTGCCACATCATTTTTGTCAAATAGTCTCTCCAAAGGAGCTAGTCCCTTCGGAATGTGGTTTCTAGGAAAAAGAACAATATGGTGATTGGCGATTTTGTTCAGGAAAACATCAATATGAGGATCACTTTTGGAATCCTGATCTTGATCAATGTGCAGTGTAGAGAACTCATCAACAGTCTCAAGGAATATTTTGATCTTGAGATCATCCTCGAATACTTTCCAATGCTTGACATTGTCAGGTACAAAGGGTCTGTAAATTACTTCTACATCATACCTGAGTTTCAGTGGCAAAGGGACTCTGAAACTACTTGCTGAAACAACCAGAGAATCAACCATGATGTTTTCTTCTCTTGGAATAAACAAAATGTTGAATGCCAGGAAAAAATTGTCAACCAGGTCCCACACTTCATTTCTATAACTTATTAGCCTAGGGTGCTTGGCTTGGTAAATATTCCTGACCTGATGGAAAATTAACTCAACATCCCCAAATATTGATATCTCTTGAATTCCCCTGTCTTTTGAAGCCCTCAAACATAAGACGAGAGCTTCATATTCTGCCACATTGTTGGTTGCTTCGAATTCTAACTTGTAGGACATAGCTATATTATCTTGAGCAGGTGAAACAAAAACCACTCCAACACCAACACCTTCCTTAGAAGAGGCTCCATCGAATAACATTTTCCACACAAAGGTGTTAGGAGGGGAATTTTCATGAACAACAGTGGGTTGTTTCCTGATTGCAAGAGGAGGCTCAGGAGCATCAGTGAGCTGCAATAAACTATATACCAATTCAATGTCAAGTGAAAAGATAGGATGATTAGTGGGGTTAGTCTCATCACTAATAATATAGGCCAACTGGGCTTCTTTGTAAAGTACTCTATGCTCCCTCCCAAACACAAGAGCAGTGGAATATGTGAGGTCCATATATAAGGTTCCCCAAAGTATTTTTATCCAATATCTGGACAATAACATGCCAAACTTGGGGGGCACATCAACCACCACAATGTCCATGACCACACTTTTCATGGGCAACTAGAACAAGGTCACAACCATATCCTTGATGACCCTGAGACATTTCACTTTCCTAGAGTCAAAATAATACAAGTCATGGTAATCTTTTGTGATTTCTAACCCAAGTTCATCCATGATAATTTTAGGCATGAGATTATGGGACGCCCCCTAATCCATCAGATAGTTGTGCAACACCTTATAATGCATGTTCAGTGAGGTATAGAAGGGAGGAGAGGAGTCATCTCTGTCTTATACTAAAGGACCTAAGATAACTGCTGGATTTTCATCTTGCAAATTGACTGAGTCTGTGGAATGAGACATGGGTTCAGAATGCAATAGTTTAGAGAGGCTCCTTTTGAAATCTTCATGTTTGACCAGTTCATAAAGGGGTACAGGGATTCTAATTTTTTCAATTTCATGGTCAAAATTAAAAAAGGGAGGGGGGTTTAGGACTTATTTCACTTCTAGAATGGGAAATTTGACCACTAGAGAGGGGGCTTGCGCTTTCTTACCCTTGTTGTTGTTTGCTATATCTTTAGCAGGCTTCTCTACTCTGGTAGTCTGCTCAGGAACATCAAGTTTTCCTTCTTTCTTCTTGGACCTCATATTATATCTGTTTGGGCTGTTGCTGGCCTTGTCTCCCTTACTCAACTCGTTAAGTTGTCTCTCCATGAGAGATTCCTCATATGCAAATTGAGTCAAATGTGGAAAGGAGGAGGTGTCTCCAAGGCAGTGAATTTCAGGATCAAGGTCTTCATTATCGCCTTCATCATCCGTAACAAGATTATTTTGGAGAGGATTCTGGATTTTCTGATCATTTCTATCTCTATTTCTTTGCTCCCTTGGGAGAATCCGAGGAGCGTTGTTAGGTCTCCTGAAGTTACCTCTGTTATCAACATTTTGTGGATTTCTATAGTTTTGTATTCCTTCCAACTTCAACATCTCCATATCAAAAGACATAGATTTTACTAATTTAGTAAGTTCATCAACTTGAGGATGGACAACAGAGGAATCGAAGGTTGACACTTTAGGCCTCCCTCTTCTTCTATCTCTGTTAGCCTTGCTCTTGAGCTTATCAACTGCAAATATATTAGACTCTACTTCAAGGGATACATATTGCATATGAGCCAAGGAAGTAGCTCTTCTTTATATTAACATGAGACAAAAATCAGGATTGAAAGCACTAGCATAAGTAATCTTCGTAGAGGTTTCTGTAGGCTTGACTTCAGTGGGGATTTTATTATACATTTTATTAAATCTCTTGGAGAAATCAAACACAGATTCCCCTTCCTCCTTCTTCAAAGCCCCAAACTCTATAATATAGTATAGGAGATCCTTTTTATCTCCCCATTCCTTTAAGAAGGCTTCATCTAGGGCTTCAATCCCACCAATGGATCCAAGAGGAAAGGCCCTGAACCACTTCCTAGATTCACCATCGAGGATATGAACAAATATCCTCATCCATACATCTTCATTTTCTATGGCGTGATTATCTATAAAACTATAAAAGGCTTCCAGATGTGCTTCTGCAGTTATGTCTCCCTCATCCGTGAACTTAGGTAACTGCTTAAGGTAGCCATCCATTGGGAGGGAATTCAGAGGTCGAGGCAAAACAAGAGGGGCATAAGTAGTAGCTATTATTGATTCCATTCTAGTTATGGGGGGATTTTCTCCTACCATCAGAATGAGAACAAGAGGAGAAGAAAGTGGAGATGGAGCTCAGACAGGTGAGTCTAGAAATGTATTTCTGGGAGAAGAAGGAAACAACTGAGTGTTTGGGAAAAAGGATGCAGAGCTGGGAGGAACAAAGGCTTCTCCTACAGAAACTCTAACAAGGGAAGGGATAGTAAAACCTATAGTGGGAAAATTTCCTAAGGTCCCGGGTCTGGGCCAGGGAAAAAATTCAGAGGAAATAGGGGGGACAAATATTTCTCCTTCCAATCCAAAACCAGGAGGAGAAAAATCAACATGAATACTCCCAAACTTTAAACTTCAAGAAGTTCCAACAGATGGTGTAACAGGGAAACGAGAAGCATATATTGGAGTTTCTACAAGAGGATAATGAAAATCATCAGAAATACCTTGTTCAATAGTAGAATTACTTTCTTGGAGGGCCTTTCCCTTCCTGATAATTTTCTCTGGGTCAGCTTCAGGTGTTTCTAGAGGCATCTATGGAGTAGACCTTGTGTGTTTGTCTCTAGAAGCCACAACTGAAAAAGTGGAGTCACTAGTGGATTCACATCAATGGAGTCACCAGGTGCATAGTTGCAATCTCTGATGTACTAAGCTCCGATGCACCTTTAGAACTAGTAAGCTTTCTCATTCAATCCCATGAAAAAAATTCAATTCGTCCCTGACAACAACGCTAGAAACGTTAGCACTAGAAGTCACCTCTGGATTGCGGGAGAGGTAAGCTCAGTACCCATTAGTTTTATGTTACAATGAATAAATTTAAAGGGGTCTAGTGGACGCAGACTCAAGATAATATCGCTTTAACTCAGAAAACTGGGCTGGTATGTGAGAACATATGAGGTATTGATCTAACTTTAGTCAGTAAGTTGTATAAAGGGTGAGTAGGATGAAGAACTTGAGGAGAAAATGTAGAGGTCTGTTATTGAAATATGGTTTTCCAGAAGCCTAAAGAGGAAATTTTTTTAATACAAGATCCACTTGAATCCAAAACCTCAGGAAACTAAAAACGCCACAACAATACTGCAAACAAGCATACATTACAATACAATCACAACAACTCGACTGGATCACCCATGCCCAAGTCTTTAGTCTCAGAAGCAAAAGAAACAAAAAGAGAGCTGACTGTCATTAAACAAGAAGTCTCAAATGGAAATACCTAACCAGAGAACTAGAGGCTTCATTAAAACTTTACCAATCGAGAGCGTAGCTCAACCCTCGACCTTAACAAAATATCAAAACTAAGTATTTATACTTGGAACAGCTTGCCCCCACCGGGAGTTTGACCTGGCCACTACAATCAAAGCTTTGCATCTACATCTTTTTATGTCAGTCTGTGCATTTTGTCAGATGCGAGCTCTGATTAGTATGGGCTTTGCAGGAAAATCTGTTGAGAGGGTAACTTTGAGCTGACAGTCTGCCTCCACGACCAGTTATTCCATGCTTTCCATTTATTTGATGAAAGGAGGTTTCAACCACCTTCTCTACTTCCATTAACTACTTTCATAAGGATCAAGACAAAGTCTAACATCCATGAATATTCTCGGTGATCCTCACGACCTCCCAATCGATCCTTCCACCTCAAAACCACGTAGATATTCTGATGAGACCAAGATGGGTGCTTCAATCCTTTGGTGCATCCCCTTCCATCATTCCATGCGACTTTGGGCCACGACCTAGGGCTTCCTTGTGAAAATTCAGGATTTCACATTTTGGGAGTTTTCACTCCCCTTGATTTCCAATGTTCTGATGCTTGAAATCGTGAAATGACCCATCGGGATTGATGGTCAAACTTTCTTTGATTTTGACGCCTAGGATCACTTCTTGAAAAATATCAACTTCTCATTTCTCGATAGGAGATTTCTCCTTCTTTATGGCCTTGCTTCCATTTGACCGCGGGCTGTGATCGTGGGCCCCATTCTCAGGCGCGTTTTGGGATTTCACATTTCGCGAGTTCGCGTTGTATTCCATGCTGAAACCCCTGAGTCTTTAAATTGTGATCACTCGGATCGGGTGACACACATATCTTTGCATCAGACGACCTAGATCATATCGTCATTTTAGAGCCTCAGACCATCAAAAATTCTCACCTCATCCTTCTTGAAAAGACTTTGTCTGCGGCTCGGATCCTGTGCCACTTGTCCTTTTGAAAAGGATGACCCAGATCAATTCATGACTTTACGTTTCACGCGTGCTCATGATTCTGCCCTTTGGCTACTCCATTCTACGAATCAGGGAAATGGTAATCTTGCACCACGCGTCCTTCCCAGGATTGATGGTTAGGATGGCCTTGCTATTTTAGAACTCTGTCTGATGTTATACTTCATGTACCTCTACAACCCTGACTACCCAATGGTTGACGATCTGATCTACCTAGTGGATCTCCACCGTTTCTAGTTGATCTTGCCCGCTCACTGATTTGAATCCATAACAGACCATTTTAAGTGTTGCGCTTGTGCTTATGGTTGCAGCCTTTGTAAATGAATACTTGGATGACTGGCTGAGGGCTCATGAAGGCAAAAGGATTGGTGATAGAGACAAAGAGAGAGAAGTGATTGACTTCAGATAAAATAGAAAGCCTTAGGGCCAACACCTATCAGGCACACAAAAATAAGAAAACTAAAAGCCAAAGGAAAAAACTTTACGATTGGGTCTGCAAAAGGAGGGGAGACAGGAAAAATTACAGACTTAGAAAAAAATCCCAAATTCATAAGACTCTGACAAGTTTATGTGATAACAATAACCTTCCAACATATTTAACTATTTCTCAAAATGTTATGACCCAATGGGGGCATATAGGGGGTTAAATTTCTATGATATGACCCTAAGGGGGGGAATATATGGGGATAACATCTAATGTGTAAATATATATGTAATAGGGTTAACCTAATAGTAAAGGGGCCTCATGTGTAGTGTGTGAATAGGTATATATAGATATCATGTATTCATTATTGGAGACATGTGAATTGTGATGTATGAATGTATTTGGTTATGTGGAAGAGGTTATCCTATTATTTAAGGATTTATTGTATAAATTATCTATCTTGGAGTTGTGCTCCACACTCACATTTTGTACATGGTGTGTACTTATGTTCTGTTAATATATTTTAAGCATTTGGTTCATTACATTTGGTATTAGAGCATCGATCCTAGGATTTTTTTACCTCAAGCAAGTCATCTTGGAATTTTTTCTATAACTATTTTTTGGGGTCACTTATGAAAGAGAAAATCAAATGATATTTAGAATACATAGAAATATACATGTGGTATGAATTTAAGATTCTAGGTCATTTTACTTTTGGAGATACACCCTATGGAAGATAGGGTTTTTGACTAGTCCTGTAACTAGTTTCAAACATGTGTTCCGGCTAAAAAAGACATATCTTCTTCATAGAGGATTAAAATTTAGCGAGACCTATTAAATTGGAAAGAGGAAATTCCCTAGTATTTTGGGTGTGAATTACAAAATCTAATATTGAACATTGGACGTGTGACATTATGTACAAGTTTGTTCTCCAATAAAGGGAAAAAATCAGCAAGGTTTGGGAAAGTTACCTTAAATTTCACTTGGCACATCCAATTTTGGTCAGACCTATGGAACTGCAGAGAAGAAATTTCAGAGTACCACATGTAGAAATTTCAGATTCATAGGGGATGAAATTTCTGAAATACATTAGAAGAAAGGTTGGCTAGAAGGACAGACTCTAAATCAAGGTTTCAAAGGTATGTTCACTTAAAACTATCATAACTTTTGATTGGGATGTTTGATTGATCTCATTCAAGAGTAATTGGAAAGAGAAAACATAGAATATTATATTTGAACAAGGATTATAACTATTTTAGATCATTATTATTAATATTATGAGGTTATCATTTGATCATTGACGTTAGACCTCAATTAAGAATCAATAAAATAACTAACTTTAGTGGAGATGAAGATAAACATGAAATTAGTCCTATGGAATGGTTTAGGATAGTAAAGGAATATGGTATGAGGAATATTATAATTCCTTATGGGGCATATTTTGTTTTTTGGTTGGAGCTTCTAAGTGGTGGAGAAGCCTTGATGAAGATACTAGACTTTACTCCACATGGGAAAAATTTGAAGAACTATTCTCAAACAAATGGATCAAGGACTCAAAAATGGAGGAAACGTATATAATTAAAAATGAATTAAAAGAAATAAATGAATAGATTAAGAATAAGGGTGATGATCTATCTAAGATACGATCCCTTAATGAATCACTCATTAAGGAGGTTAAGACCTTAAAGAAAGAAAAGAGTATCAAAGCAAAGTGGGAAAATGATGAGTCAAGGGAAGATTTGAAAAAGAAAGATGAATATATATGTATACTATGAAATCATAATAAAATCCTACTATATGAGGTCAAGATATTGATAGAATAAAAGAAGAATTCTCAAAATCAAGAATAAAGAAGGATCTTGGATGAAGAATCTACCAAAAGACTTGAAGAGGAAATTTGCAAGAAGGTTAAGGAATCCATAAATATTGATGAGGTAAAATCATAAATGCAATCTATAATTGAAGGACATCAAAATTTGATAGACGAGGTCATGTTGCAGCTTCAAAAGGAGAAATAAGACAAGATTCAAGAAGGTCAATAGAAGATACTTAAAGAAGTTGAACTCCATCTAGAGGATGTACATGCCAAATATGATGGTATTATCTCCAAGGCCAGAGTAATCAAATACCAAGAAAAGATTATCAAGGATGCAATTTTCTATGAAAAGACGATAGATGAAATGGGTATGCAAAGTGAAGAAAAAACATAAAATGTGAAACCATATCAACACCCTCATTACCATGAAATATTTCGAGGAAGACAAGAAGGTTGATATTAGCATTATCAAGGAAGAAGATGAAATAATTTATATTCATGGAACAAGGCATCTTAAAACCTCTCTTCAACAAGCTATTATCATAGACCAACAACCATTAAAAATTGGAGAAGTTACAATAAAAATACATGGAATCAAAGGAAAGAAAATTATGTAACAACTAGACACCAATGATTAGGACCAATAAGAATTGATTTTGGATGGATGTATCATCATAAATGGAATGAATACATCAATAATATAAGAAAATCATATTACTTAGTCTCATCACATGTGAAGCCTTTAATTCCAAATCTTTGAGGAAAAATCTTTTTGAAGGAGGGTACTATGTAATGACCCAATGGGGGAATATAGGGGGTTAAATGTGTATGATATGACCCCAAGGGGGGAATATATGGGGATAAATGTACATGTAATGTGTAAATATATATGTAATAGGGTCAACCTAATAGTAAAGGGGCCTCATGTGTAGTGTGTGAATACATATATAGATATCATGTATTCATTATTGGAGACATGTGAATTGTGATGTATGAATGTATTTGGTTATGTGGATGAGGTTATCCTATTATTTAAGGATTTATTGTATAACTTATCTATCTTGGAGTCATGCTCAATGCTCACATTCTGTACATGGCGTGTACTTGTATTCTGCTAATATATTTTAAGCATTTGGTTCATTACACCAAAGCATATACATCAATATGGCCTTCAAATAAAGGGATATCAAATTTAACTTGTACCTTGAAGTGTGTTTCACCTGTGAAATGGATACTCATTGAAGGTGCCTCACTCATCATCAAAAGTCGTCAAATGATCTAGGTGAAGTTGTCCATCATATCATTCATCTGTCCTGCGAGGGATTCCTTGAGAAACATCTTGAAAGGATATCCCACTTCGTCATCTCTATTTTATTTTTCCATGGGTGGCTACTTGGGTCGATGTGAGCAGTCATCCCCAAGTGAAACTAGATCAATACCTAACTCTCTATAGCCTAACCTAGTTGGGGATATGCACCGAGAAATAACAAGGATAATATTTCTCTGATACCATTAATCTAGATTGTATAGGGAACACAATTAAACACACCTAGAAATATAGCAAAAAGCATAGTAATATAGTGAAACCCAACTTATATTAATGAATAAAATAACAAAATACTATAGAACAAAAACTAGCTAGAATGGTGGTATCTTATCTTTGAAGAGAGAGAGAGAAATGTTGGCTACGTTCATAAATCAAGAGGCCAAAAGAATGGCCTTTTAACATAAATCAAGAACCCTAATGATCTAAAACCCTAACCCTAGGAGGAACAGTGCAAAAAGTTTTGTGTGCCCTGAGATAATTAATTGATACATTGTTAACATAGATTTCTCTCCTATGGATAGGTCAGTTCTCTCTTGGGTGTGCGCTTGACCCAATATAGACAACAAATTGACCACAATACAAGCTTTCTTATATCTATGAAATTAAAGTATTCTTTACTCTATGGGATATATTTAAATACGTGGTTTTACGACGTTTGTCCTTGCGTAGTCTCGACTGACACAACTCTGGAGATGTGGATTCCACTCCTACACTTGATTCCTGCACTCACATGACAAACAATACCTATCTCAAATCCTTCAATCATTAAAGAAACTTAAATAACTTCATATCTACCTTATCTTACTCAAGCAAAGAATAAGTATGATGACATACAATCAAATAGAAAAAGCATAGAAGGGGAAAGTAGCTTTGATCTATATTAAAATAAAATGAGAACCTTACATCGATTGTGTAATCACCTTGAGTCCAAAGTTGTGGTTCTCCTTGGTTCTTGCTTCAACTCTTCCTTTTTCTCTCACTCTTATGAAATTTCAGTAGCATAGACTTTCTCTCAATTCTTCCTCCTTCTTCCCTTGAACAAGCCTCTCTATATAAAGTAGTGAAAAAGGTTTAAGGTGAGTCTTCTAGGTGTATCAACTCATGCTCATCTCATGAAGAACTCAAAATATGTCTAAAATTACTATGTCACTTGGTGAGATCACAATTCATCCTTTCATTGATTTACTCAATCATGTCGAAAACCGAGGTTTTAGATGAGGTTGCAGGTTAGAAGTAGCTCATATAGAGACATGTCATTATTTTTCAGTGAGATGACTAGCGATTTGTTTCGTGTTGTCAATGAGATGACTAGCGACTTCCCTCAAAATTGGTCAAATGCAAGGGAAAAATATGTGGTTCAGGTTGACATTTTGGATGGGTTCTCTATGTGCCCCTAGGGTGGAAAATATAGCTATAAAATATGCACCCTAACATGCGAGGTTAAAAGAGGAACGAATGGATAAAACACATAACAATAATTTCTTGAATGTGAGGTGGCACAAGGAAAGAGCTGAAGATAAAGGAACCAATGAGTACCTACAACCATATGTCAACCAAACATATATAGGTCATCCCTGAGGTAGGCATACCCATGCTCAAAGTAGAAAAAAAGAAAGGCTTCTAACATAATACATTGCATATCAATGTAATGGAATGCAAGAGCATGACCATAAAAAATACATGGTGGATCCATGTCAAAAAGGATCACAACCATGAGAAAATACAATGTGGATATATGTCACAATGAATTTCAGGAATACATTGAGCACTAATGATAATGCTTCCATAGTCTTCAAACTACTTTTGCAGAAGTGATATGCTCCATCATAGCTTGGGAAGGTTAGTAGGAATGAGTGATGTGCCCCCAAACCCAAGGTCTTCATCCTAACCTGAATGTTACAATCATTACTATTATAGTGCATTTGAGAGGCATATTGTTAATATGCAAAACTACTTAAGATGAAGAAAAATGAAAAGGGTTGAAAGTGTATGTTGCTACAAATTTAATAGGTTGGTACGCATATGATCATGGAAAACTATGAAGCATGTGACACTATTCTACCATCACATTTTCTGTAAATGAACAATAATGTTTCTTTAATCATGTTACACGTCTTTGATGCCTACTAAAAATCTTGGTAGTAGCAACTTCAAATTATTGTCAACAATGTTTATGAGTCCAATCCAAAAATGTAATTTATAATTCATGGGATCACCCCAAATACATTTAATGGTTGAATGTATACTCTCTTGTTTACATGTGCCTACATAATGTTCTATGTTCCTTTTAATTATGTAATCACAACAGATTTCACTTGTTGGTATATTTTTCCACAACAAGTACTTAACCATATATAAATATGCTCCACATAATTAATTAAGAAAATGCATGTATGGATGTGGGAAAGTATGTAAATGCATGCCCCACACATTGAATTTGAATTATGGGTAGTCATTGAGGAATTGAGAGAGGTTTCGATGCCATATGACAATCAATCTAATGCTATGGTTACTAATCCACAATTCCAGCAGTGGGATTTTAGTGTTATTATCATCAATTGGGAAATAGAATGCTTGGCATAGAAGACACCAACCATTTATCGCTAGACCAAGATTCCAATCCTTGTAGGGGGCAGTTGATGCTCCCAAGATTAAGGGCAATGCATTGTGGATTAAATTACCAATGTTCAATAAAATATACATCGAGTTATAGTAAAATAAGAGTTATGGAAATGTTATAGGTTATCCCAATGATACCAACCACTAATAAAACACAAGTAATATGCCTTATATAAAGGGTGAATATTGCATTGCATGAATTTATATCGAATTGTAGACACATCAATATTCACAAACAAGAAAAACAATTGAAGAGAAACCAATCACATCAATTTATGGTGTTGTGTGAACATTAATTAATGATAATGGAACTAATTAATCAATTAAGGTAGAACTTGTGTAAATGGTAGTACATATGGCAACACATATAGGAATGGAAACTATTGACCATCTCAATACAAACACATGACATTTAACCACACCATAAATGACATTATAATATCATCATTGTGAAAACATATTTAATTTTGGGTCTAGAGATTTAAAACCATACTCCTAATAAATTTCCCTATAACCACACCATAAATAACATTATGATTATATAATCATTGTGAAAACATATTTAATTTTGGGTCCAAGAGATTTTAAACCATATTCCTAATAAATTTCCCTATAACCACACCATAAATGACATTATAATATAATCATAGTGAATGCATTTTTAATTTTGGGTCCAAGAGATTTGAAACCATATTCCTAATAAATTTCCCTATAGACAAATTAACCCTCTCATAAATATTCTTTAGTAACATTCAAACCTCATTTGAACTCAATACCTTCAAAGCTACTAGAAATAATGTTACCGCTAGTTGGCATGACATGAGGCAGGGTAAAGACCCATTTACATGCTCTAAATGTTTCTCATTTAGGTTTAAATATATTATGATTCCCAAACTTGAGGGATAAGAATCATATTTCAAATCAAAGAATGAAAGTACTTGTGGCTCATAATCAACCGAAATACAACTAATGTCAAATAGTAAGGTACTAGGGCCACTTCCATGTCACCCCAAGAATTTATTTTAATGAAAATTGTAGCCAATGTTTCTACAACCTAATAACACTACTTCATAAATTTCAAAACATGTAGAGAGCCTATACCATCAAACATTTATGATTTATTAAAGACAAGACTATGCTTGCATCTACCTAATTATGCAAGACAATATTTTCAACGGAGGTCCTTTTCAATATTTAGAAAAACACTATCTAAATTAGTGCTTTAAATGCACCCACGCTACTTTATATAGCCAAAGAAACAACATAAGTCTGTGTGATATTCACAAACAACCTCAATTAATAACAATATCTTGATTCATTCATACTCATTTACACGCAATCCCTGAGTCATATGATTCATCGTAACGAAGGTAGTCACCAGGGCTAGGTACTACCCATGGGTCATATGACTCAGGGATTTCACGAACAGTGGTGGATATCATGTTAATAGAGGCAACAAAAGGAGGGGGAATATCGGGTGGTGGGATTGGAAATGTACCCATCAAAGTTGAATCTTTCAAAAGACCCACTTCGACATTCTCGTAACCAAGAGGTGTCTTTGAGATAAAATGTATGTTTCTAGTATGAGAATCAGAATTAAAGAAAGCCAGTTGGTCAACAATAACAACCTTTCCTTGGTGTGGGAATCATAACACATGGAAAAGGGTAGACACAACTGCACACATGGAATCAATCCATATACGGCCAAGTAAAAGGTTATAATCAATAGGTGCATTGAAGACCTCAACCTCGACATTGACCGATTTACCTTCCAACGTAATAGACAATGAGGGAAGAACATTGTAAGATTTAAAACCTATACCATTGAAGGCCTTAAGTGTATTGTGTGATTCGATGAGGCTAGGAGAACCGATAGCTTTCCAACAAGTAATGAACATAACGCAAGTCGAGGCTCCTTCATCAATAACAGTTCTACATATATTCTTGTTTTCAACAACAACTTGGATCTGAAATGCTAACTAAGGAGGAATCCTTGGAATGTGGTCTTCCAAGTCAAAGATGATTAAATTAGTATTTGTGGGATCAATTCCACCAGTGGATTTTAACAGTGCCTTCCGTTGAGTAGGACAACTTTGAAGGACTTCGAGAATTGACATTGCAAAGGGTGTTTGCGCAAGGTATTCTACAATATTGTAGTTTTGGGCAGCATGTGCATGAGGGTTGAATGCAGAATTTCGAACAACGCCCTTGGGAGGGGGGAAAATAACTATATCAAGACCTGGTATTTTGAGATGAAGAGGACCGTTTGGAGGTGAAATTGGAGGAGAAGGTTGAACCAACAAAGTTGGTATATCATCAACTTTCTCTTTTGACATAGAGTAATCTTTGGCTCGAGTTGCAATTTCAACTTCGTTCTTTTTAGAGTCACCAGTACACATAAGGACATAAGATGATGTGGAAGGAGAAGCTTGGTCATGAATGACCAATTGGGCCTGCTGTTGAGAAGGGAAAGCTTGTGAAAAAATGACAAGTGTAGAAGGTTTCTTGGTCCCTTGGAGGAACTTAGTAACCTCAGCGCGTCTCAGACAATATTTTGTGTAATAATCATCACCACAAATAAGTCAGGGGTAACGAGGTTTACGTTTATCTTTCTCATCAGTGGTTTGTGTTTTGTCTCTATCAGATTGTGGATTATTATTATTGTCCTCCTTATTATTACCCTTCCCTTTCTTTTTATTTTGGTTTTTCTCGACAGGTGCGGATTGAACATAATTAACCTCAGCAGTCTTACCAGTGGGAGGAGTAGGAGTAGGAGTATTTTGTACATTAGAATTATTAGATTTGGGATTGGTGTGACCAACGTGTGTGGACTGAGATTCAACATGAAAAGTGCCAATCACACCATCAACAACATGAGAAGTTATTGGAGGTGTTGGGGTAGAGTTTGTGGAAGGACGAGGAGTGTCAGGGATCAAATTGTAAAGTGTTCCCGTTTGGGAATAAACAAGATCTAGATACTAAGCACGACTAATCGCCTTCTCTTC
This sequence comes from Picea engelmannii, assembly GCA_009831015.1. Classification (NCBI taxonomy): domain Eukaryota; kingdom Viridiplantae; phylum Streptophyta; class Pinopsida; order Pinales; family Pinaceae; genus Picea; species Picea engelmannii. Next base: position 910,962 of record ML779109.1, on the reverse strand, counting down.
AGTGAAAAAACCACCCATGGCGACATCACGAGCGATAGGTCCAATGAGTGATTTTGTAAACCACTCAGCCAATAGTTGATCAAGAAGACGAACTTTGGTCAAACGTCTTCTCCTCCTCCACTCATGGATGTGATCATAAATATGAGTGAACGAGGATTGTTTAAAAGAACTCAAAATTTTGGGTCTTGTCTCGTATCGAATTGGTAACTGGTAATGTGTCAAAAAGGCCATGGCTAGGGTGTTAAAGTCATTAAAGAAACCTCGCGGTAACTCAATGTACCATTTTGCTGCTAAACCTGTGAGAGTTCATTGGAAAAGTCATAATTTGATGGAGTCATCCATCAAGGAGTTGGAGGAACACCATAGATGAAAATTCATAACATGATTATTCAGATATTCTCCCACTTGACCATCAAATTTAGGAATTTTGTATTGTAACTTGTTTAGTATGAAAGGCCAATAAGGAGAATGTAAGATAGGATCATTCAAAATCCTAGACAAATTAGGTAAATCCAAAGTGGCTAGAAAAAGAAACCGTCAGTTCACTTGAGGAAACTGGTAGTTTTGAGGGGGAATTCTCATAGGTATACCAGTAGGACCATAAGCAGTCTGCAAATAATTAGACAGTCCTGACAGATTCGGTCACAGAGGATTTTGAGGCATATAGCCCACAAGGTTGGGTTGATTAGGGATGTTCCCTTGGAAAGGAACATTAGATTGAAAATTTTGACCCCAAGTGGGATTCAAAGAACCTGGATATGGTTGAACAAGGTTAGGGGGATAAAAGAATTGAATTGAGGATGTTTCCCCCCAGACGGTTGTATATTTCCTTGGAAAGGAAGATTCCAAGGTTGAGCTTGTAACACATGTGTGTTTTTTCCATAAACTAGATTATGGACTCCAACCTAAGGTTGCCCCCCAAGTTGAGGTCGTGCCCCAATATGAGGTTGTCCCAAAAATGGAGGTTTCCCCCCAGCTTGAGGTTGACCTCTAACATGAATCTGGAAACCAGAAGTGATGGAATGACTAGTGCCTCCAACTGGATTGGAGCCACTAGGGCCAGGATGGCGAGATCCTCCTAACAAAGGTGGAGGAGGAACATAAGGCCCTTCAGAGAGAATCTGGACAGGTGTAGGAACAAACTAAATCACAACGTTATACCTAGGAGGAAAAAAAAGTCCAGAACCTCTGGATGGAAGCTGGGTAGGGATAGTAATGGAAGTATTCAAAGCTTTATACCTAGGGGGAAGTGATGGATTAGGTCTAGATGGAAGTGGTGTCCCAATAGGATCTTGGGTGATGAACACATTCCCAGTAGAAACCATGGTAGCGTGTGGGACCATAATAGAATGGGCCATATGGAGAGGAAGAATCGAGTGAGAACCAACCAACAATTGGTCTGAAATGGCAGTGACACTACTGGTAGTACCAGTGAAATGGTTTAAAGGTACCGTATACATAACAAACGTCTTAGGCATTTGTGATTCCATAGGTTGATCAGGACTCGTTCCTAGGTTGTCGTAAATATCATGTACTTTCAAAGTGATGAAAATAGAATTAGAAGTTTCGATAGTGTGAGCCGGGGTCCTAAATGATTCACTGTGAAAATGTGGATCCTCTACTCCAGATCCTGCGTTAGGTCCAGTAGGTACTTCAAATTTTCATCAACAATAATTTCTCCTGATGAGTTCATCCAGAGAATACGTGGATTTCATACAACACTTAATAATGGATTGAAATGGAGTAAAAAATACTCTAAGGAGTCTGAAACAATTCGAAATCCTTCCAAAGAGTGTGTGCTTCCGACTTCAGAAGCTACTTTGTTATTGACTACTCCCTCAGGAGAGCCTTCTGGTGAGTTAGGAAGAAAAGGTTGGTAACCTTCCGGATCTTCTGGGGGTAGCCCTTGCATCCTATGTGAATGGAGAAGGATGATGTTGGCTAAACCAAATAAATAACGAAAAAACATCTATGGCCAACTAGAGAAAAAAACCAGCACTCACTAATAAAATCTAAGAATCAAACCAAACAAACAAACCTTCTTGTTTCAAAGTCACTAGTTGGTGATGAAATCCAACGTCGTGAAATCAAGACAAGAAGGGGTTGGGATAAGTGGGTGGAAAAGTTACATTGACGACATGCTTAACGGACTTACACCCTGGTGCAAGCTCCCACACATAATCGTAGGTATACCCTCCAAGGAGCCCGAGTGAGTTTAGCCAACATCGATTCTAGGTACCGTGAAGACTTTCCCCTCCATAGTCACCTTGTGTAAAGACCCTAGAGAGATAGGCTACTAAGGTTACCACTTACTCCAATGATGCCTGGGGAAACAGTCGACAGTCCAATCCACGCGCAAATGTAGGGTATCTAGCCTGAAATCAACTTGAAATGATCCCACTCATAATTGTGGGTATACCTTCAAGTGACCCCCAATAATACACACAATCTCTACACCAAGACCAACAAAGTAGGGTAAGTAACTCTGCTAGTCTTAATGCGACCTCAGTTTGACCCTTGTGTGAGAAGGGCTTCCCAGGATAAAATATAGAAATTGGATTTGAACTCTCCCTATCACAAGATACTATTGTGTATTTTGATTCTTTGGAGAGTGTGCCTTACAACCTATTCCAAAGCGCTATCCTAGCTAATGTTGGTGAAAAAGATCCCTAGAAAATAAAAGTTACTAATAAATTTTAAATTTATGTTGTGCTTTAGAGGCTGTTGTTTACTCAAAAGGGAGATGAAGATGAAATTGATGTTGTTGTGACCTTGACCCAATAAAATTTAAAAAGAGATGAATGTGCAAATTTTCAATTCAATGAACTCTAATTACAGTAGGGAGAAGGTATTCTTTTGAAGTAGAAAAATCTACAAATTGCAATTTCTTAATTCCGAATGAATACAATTCCAAATAATCATGAACTACGAAATTTTCCAATTCTCTTCTTTAACCAATATTTCAAATGTAACAATTTTCTTATGAAAGATTCCTAAAAAGAATAAACAAATTCAGTTCTTCCTTTTGAAAACAAAATCAGAAATGTGATGACGAAAAGAAAATGCAATCCAAGAAAATCAAAACATTCTCAACACAATTCCCAAATCAAATTTGTAATATGGACAAAAATGAAAAAGACAAGACAACCTTTTGGCATATGCAAGAAAAAAGTGTTTCTTAATCAACAAACAATCTGAAAAATAAAATGAATCCAAAACTTCATGCAAACCAAAGACTCTCTGTCAAACAAGCACCCGGATCAAGATCTGAGATTATATCCTTGTGACAATGATCACAAGCAAAAACTTGCAAAACGCAAAGAAAAACTTTCAATCACTAAAAACCAATCAAGATCAAGATTTAAACTCAGAGATCAACCAAACACTGGCATAGGAATTTCACCCTGTGAAACTAAGGCAAAACTAGGAGGTAAAATACAAATTGAATCACTCCAACAAAATCTACAGGAGTCGTCGCAGGCTGGGTATGGGACACAGTGCGACGAGAAAAGGTCGTCACGGGATACTAGCAGAGTACAGTGTGACGTCGTCGCACTGGATTGGTCAAGCAATATGCGACGTCTAAGGGTCGTTGCAAGCTACCAATATGGTGCAATGCGATGATCTCTGTAAATGAAGAAAAAATGGGAGAAAGACAAAAAATATAAATGAACTTCCAAACCCAGGGAGTCCATATGGATCACCCACAGAATCAGAGAGTGAAATTTATCAGAGGAAGGAAGGCTAAAGGAAAATGGGAAGAAAAAACAAAAAGGAGGTTGTTTCCTCCCCAATGGAATCGCCAATTTTGTTATGGGACTTATCGGTAAATGCAAACATAAACAGATCTCCCTAGATCCACCTAGATCTAGAACAAAACAAAATAGAATATGACGCTTTTCCTAAGCTCTAACTATTGAATTTACTAGTTAACAAGAGATAGACAACATACCGTTTAAATTTCGCTTCCTCCTACCATTGTCATCCTAGCTCCACTCCGGTGCTCCTGCGATATTGAATATGCAAGGGAACACAAGCCAACCAAAGTGAAAGCAATCCAATATACTCAACAAGAACTTATGCATGTGATCAAGGAATCATACAATAAAACAAGACAAGTTTTATGGGAAAGAAACATCATTGTATTATATTTAAAGTGAAAGTGGATATTACAACCAAAGCCTTGATGTTGCAAGGTCCCCTGTCGATGACACTTTTCTCCAACACACACACTTGCTCCAACCTTGAATGAAGAAGATCCACAATGACTTGATGAACTGAAATGAAGCCCTCAAGTATGAACTGAGGTATAATTCCTCATCCAATTCTTAGCCTATTCAATATTAATATTGCTTGAATCAACCTTAGCCTTTTCCATGAGAGATCCCTCTTTATATAGGGGAAAGAGAGATGGTTGAAGAGATTAGGATGATCCCACCAAATCAGATAACCGAGTGAGATCCAAACCATTCAGATGCCACCTCATATTCTAGAATATTCCCTTCTATAACTTTCGTGAAACTTGACCTTTTCTTAGTCTTTTGACATCATTGTACCCTAGCTATAGATCATCCTACGAATACGTCGTAGCCCAGCTTTAGAGCAAGGGGTGACGATCAAGCATCGCCGCACCCTGTGTATGGTGCATCCTGTGACGACCTTCCTTAATAGGGTTTTTGAGAAGAGAAAGTCAATCACTTTCCTCATGAAGAGAGACTCTTTTTTGGGAACATGAACACATGTTGTCAATGGATCACTGGGCTGACCAAAATAATGTGTAACACCTTCCCCCATGCACGCAGGGAAGTTTAGTTATCTGATTCCATGGTCATCACACTGTTTTTATACAACAAAATCTTGATTGAGGTATACAACGATCTGATATACCTACCTCTATGTCCTTTTAGAAAATCATGCTCTGTTGCATTGTAAGACTTCATGGTATCTAATGCAAATTCGGTGATAAACCCTACAACAATACTATCTAACCAGAAATCTACTGTGCGCATAAGTTTGTTGATAACTTTTTGTAACTGAGTGATCTCCAAAGGATTCCACTTGAACTGTCTGATATGATTTGTTGGGTGGTTGTGTTTTAGCCTCAATAGCCCCTCCTACAACACATGTGGGAAATCATAGAAAAATACCTCGTGCAAGTCGCTAAACACGTATTTGTCCAGATATTTTCACGGTGTTATCTTAGGGTTTCTATTATCCTTCTATGCAAACTCAATTTCCTTTCTTTTCAACCATCTTTCGATATCCACCTTCATTGGATTCCATGGCCTAAACATTCCCTTCTATACTTTGATTCTCCACATGCTTCTTCTACGGATCCCATCCACTTAATCCCATGCAGTTCTAACCGGAAACATAACCATTTGTTTTTTGACTTCTTTCACTTCTTGGGTTGACCCAGGTTCATATCTGAACAAGTTTCCAACAAAACCCTCTAAAACTATCAACCCTCTTGGTAAACTAGAAGGCAACACAAGACACAAAATGCACTGCACAGTCTCACCCGAGATAGTTCTATGGGTGATTTCAATTCTCAAGTGATTGTAGTCTAGGAATGAGTGGGGATCTGGGATTGTATTATATCAACTTCATGCATTAATCTGATTATTCAACCTATTTTTCCTAGGATTCATTCATTTGTTAAGCCCATGCATGTATTCTAATATATCTAACTCAACCATTCATTCATCTATTCATAAACTAACTACTGATAGAAGGTAAGTATGCAAGAAACATCATGCATAACACATGGTTTTCCATGGTTCACCCCCTCCTGGGCTAAGTCCACAAATATTTGGATTCTTTGATCTTTTATTTATTTTTCTGCAAATTATGGCGCTACACACACTACATCTCCCATCATATAATCATGAAAAGGCTCAATAACCTCTATGAGGTGGAATAGATCACACTAGGCTCCTCATCGTATGACCTAACCCTCAAAATATGGCCTAATTGACTCTTCTACAACTCAAGAGCTTACAAAAATATCAGAGCCATAACTGAACTACCATAGTCGAACTTAACTAGTATTCAAGTAGAATCCTGACCTAGACCTCCTAGGTTCTTATTTATATTATCTTACAGAATTATATCGGTTACAATATTTACCAAAACCCTAACCCTAACATGGTTGGGTTTTCCTGCCTGTGCACCTTGCATGCTTCTCCTCTTGCATGTTGTTTTTCCTCGCACATGTTGCTTTTGTTGCCAGCTGTTCTTCTAAAAAATTAGGCCTTTCCTTCCAAAATTGGGTCTTTCCTCAAAATAGGCCCAACACCTAACAACAAGATACAAAAACAAAACATCTACAAATTAACTAGCCTGGGGTGTCATTCCTACCTGGCTCTTCTTTAGTTTTCTCTAGTGACAAGTCAAGGTCAAGAAGATTCAGCTACAGACCTAGGGAGGAAGCCTCCTCAAAGTGAAACGCATTAGAGCGCTCTGTCGACTGGGTTCTTGGTCTAATTCATAATTATTCCACTTCAGAACATATGACAACACATTCATCTTGAAATTGGTGTTGTCCTTGTTTCTTCTCTACTATGATTTCCATTGTTGTGAGAAACTAAGTGGATAATCCTTGAACCCAAATTTTCAAGGTATGAATTGACTAAATTAGCTTGTCATTTTCTTGTGTTCGTAGCTCCTACCTCCAATGTGCAACCCCTTCCCGACCCCTCACCATAACTAGATGCATATTCATGTCCTCTATAAAAAGTAATATTTTTCTCCCTTCTTCAGAATCATAGCTTCGAGGTGCTAATTTGAGCTATTCTTCAACAATTTATCGTAGGATGGCGCTCTTAAGATACACTCATGACATGCATGAGGCATGATCCATGTTGCAAGGAATTTGAATACCATCAAGTCCATATAACCTTAATATATTTCACATGCATGAGCATATGACAAGGGGGAGTGGAACTATCCCTGTTATTATCAATTATTTGCAAGGTTAATCTAGTGATGTAATCTCTTGTCTATCTAGTATAGCTCCCATAAATTCTAAGGCTGGAACAACCAAATGAAGTTCCCAAAACCTTCGAGGAGCAGACTTAACACATGCATAATTTGTTGAAGAATAATGCATTTTCCTATTATGAAGGTGAGGAAATGGAGTAAGATCCGAGTCTTCCGCATGAGAGTTGCAGCGGTCATTAGAATTGTTGAAATTTTCATAAGAGATAATATTGCATATTCTTTTATTATTATTTAATATGAAAAAGGATCACAACTAAAAGATATATATCCACAGAACAACAAGATATATCCTCAAGGAAACCCTCAAGGGGGAGAAAACCCTGCAAACTTTCCTCAGTATAGATTCCTCCAACATGTACAATTTCATACAATGCTCTTTCACGAAATCAATACCAAAGAGACCCAAACACAAACCAAGAATAGCCTCCTAGATAAATGCACACCACTCTCTTGTAATCATGTTCAATAAGTGATCTAAATATGAATCAATATAACCTCTATTTATACTCTAAAAGACCTAAAAGACACGACTTATCAGTGAACCCTTTCAATATGACTTGTCAGTAAACCCTTTCACAATGACTTATTAATAAACCCTTTCACAATGGCTTATCAAGTCAAAATTCTCGAGGTTATGACCATTACAATTACACTTAGTAATAACTTCTTAAATTACATAAAATATCAACACTCCCTCTTAACGAGGAAGGTATTCTATCTGGCATGGACTCTAAGATTTTCTCCATCCACACGAGCTCATGACCATTGACTGTCAGACACACGAATATATACATCACAGGAAATCCATAGTGACTTCATAGCATGCATCTAGGGCTAGTGGTTAGCTCTCTAGTAGCTACAACATGCCATCATGATACTATCCAGTTTCCGGTAGAAAACTCAGATATCTTATGCATGACATCCAGTACCCTACGATAACATATGTACATCGTCTCTTCAACATGCATCCAAGGCCAGTGGGTATCTCTCCAATAGATACAACATTTCATCATGACATCCACTACCCCGTGATAACATCTGAAGCCATCACTTCCTCTAAAGAGGGACTACGTTGAGCTTGTCCCTGAAGTACTCGAACTTCTTCCTTGACAACGTCCTTGTCATCACATCCACAACCTTCTCATCGGTAGCCACATATTGGAGTCTCACTGCTCACTTCTTCACCATATCCCTGATATAGTGATACCTGATTTCGATATGCTTCGAATCATGAAACACTAGGTTCTTTAACAAATTAATACAACTCTAGTTGTCGCACAAGATACATGTCTCCTCCATCGCAATATCGAATAATCCAATCATCAATTTCCAAATCCATATTGCTTCATGACTTGCTACACATGCTACCACATACTCTACCTCAACAATATTGAGTGCTACACATGACTGCTTCTTACTGATCCATGAAATCATACCGGATCCCAAAGTGAAGCAACATCCTAATGTACTTTTATGGTTTTCAACATTACCAAACCAATCTGAATTCGAATATCCAAGTAGACTAATCTCACTATCTACAACATACTCGAGACCATAATCCATTGTACCTTTAAGGTACCTCATCACATGTTTTATTGAAATCAAGTGAAGACATATAGGGTCAACCATGTACTGACTCAGGGTGTTCACAAAAAAACATATATTTGGTCGTGTATTCATCAAATACATCAAATAACCGACCATCTTCCTGTATAATGTAACTTCCATGGTCTCTAAAGTGGTATTATGCAACAACTTCAGATTTGATACCATAGGTGTAGTCATTGCTTTATAATCGAGTATCCTGAACCTCTTTAGGATTTCCACTGCATACTTCCCTTGACCTAGGAATATTTAACTAATATTTTGTCATATCTCCAGTCCCAAGTAATAGTGCATCAGACCAAGATCCTTCATATTGAACTCAGAGGCCAACTCCCTATGTCACTGAAAAACCCTGATTGTCTAGTTTGCCTCACTGGTTTCTCCCTCTGTGACAACATTTCTATTTAATAAATCACACAACATCATGGTAACCACCACATCAACAAATTGACACAAGATTCAAGTGATCTCAACTACAAAGGTTTTTCCACTACTTCTTATGTCCATCTCAATTATTCCTCACCAAATACTCGTATTGATATTGATATTCTTCTATGTCAGGTTCTCTACCTAAGCCCTAAACTCTTAGAATTTGTTGAAGACCTCATCCTTGGTCTTCATGAATAATATCCATGAGTGTCACATAGTATAAGAATCTCAGTAAACTGTCATGTTCCTATAAGAACCACAATATACTAACCAAGTATCCATGATAACTTTCCTAGAACCAAAACAAGAACATCTCCATGGAATAAGCATTTTCATGGTAACTTTCCCAAAACAAAATAAGAGAAAAACAAGAATATTTCTCGTTCTAAAGTTTGTTGTAGTGATCCTTGCAAACACATTTCCTATTCATGATACAGATAATGATCAAGGTGGTGACCTTGTGATAGTATTCCTTAATAACCTTGTAGGTGATGAAGCCTCCATTCACACAAGGTTGTGTCCACATTCATATTTCTTTATCACTCTCCAGGGATATAAAAACCAAATTGTAAATGAGGTTGTTGTTCTATAAGAACTTCTCTATCCCATAACTCATACACGTGTTTCTACTCCTCTCTTCCATAATCTTTCTAGAAGGATCACCATCTGGATACACAGACGACCATTCTTGTTCCCAAGCCTTGAATGCTTCCCCTGGCTCTAGAAAACTAGTGCTATCCATGCACTCTGTTGGATCATGTTGTCATTGATGCCAATGGTTTGATTGATTGATGTCAAGTGATTGATTGATGTCAAAGGATGGATTGACTGATGATTTATGTAATATAATATGTATTGTCTTTGATGAGAATGCATAGATGAAGATGGATCAATGAGTTGTCATTGATACATGATGAAGATGGATCGATGTGGTTCCATTGGTATATGATGCATTATTGGAAAAATGTATAGATGACTCATTATTGTCTTATCATGATTGATAAGGTGCAAAAATGGATGAACTCCAAAGTGGTCCCCTTATGGTGAAAGCCCTCATGGGAAGACGCTTTACGAATTGAGTTATCCTAGAAGAAAGGTTGGAGGAGCCATGCTTGCATGAGGAATAACCAGATGAAGATCAAGGAAATTGTTGGTGAAACTATCCTAGATGGATAGTGCTTGTCATGCCATTTCTGGTGGTATGTGGAATGTCACATAACTCCTCCTGGTTTGAGAGTTATGGCCTTACGAAGATGAAG
>ML779109.1:866286-893974 GCA_009831015.1 Picea engelmannii | reverse complement strand
ATGATTATTTCAAGTTAGGGTTGTTGACTAATCCAAAACTAGTCATGGTTGAGACAAGCAGTTGATGAGTTGGCACATACATGAGGTGTATAGTTGATGATGTTGGTACATATTGATGAGTCATTGCTGATGAGTAGTTAACACATGATTGGTATATACTTGGTACATGGTTGGATGCACTTGTTTATGGTACAGGTTGATTACAAGTTGTTTGGCACAGGTTGGTGCATGGTTGATATCTGTTGAGGATTGTTGCCTCATCTCAGTTGGTGCTAAGAATGCAAGTTGAGTCTTGCATATAGAGCTGGTGCTCTTGTAGAGTTGTACTCTATTCAGTTTTTGCTGATAAACCCCAAGGATTGTAGTCAGTAATAAAAAGAAAATTGTACATACATCTTGTGTTCTTTGTTTTCATTGTGGTGATGACTTGTTGATGATATATTGTTGATATATGTTTCTGATATGTGCTCACATATAACTGGTTATAAATGACAATAATGGGTAATGAATAAATGTTGAATGCTAATTGATGAGTTTTTGTGCAAGAGGGGAGTTTTGGGAAAAAGAGCCCCACACTCATTCACCCCCCCTCTAAGTGTGGTAGGTGTGTCCAACACACTCCATATCCACAGAAGTTACATTGAATTTGGTGTAAAGGATAAACCTATCAATCATTATCAAACTACAAGATCCCTTTCTCTAATCCTTGTATTTTGTATGGTAGGCATTCCTTGTTACTCCCTTCACCAGAATCTATGCACCATAGGTGTAATGTTGAAAATATAATTAGATCCCAAATCACAAAGGAAGGAAGAATGAAACCCTACAAGAATACCCTCAACCTTCTCGATTGTGCTAGATTTTGTGTCTATATTAATTACAACATTGATTGGAAGTCACCCAAACTTATCTATTGCACCAACAATCATATTTCCCATGAAATAATCATTCCAGGATGGCGCCCAAATCTTGCATCATTACCATGAGCTCTACCTTACCTCTTCCCATTGAAGCATTGCTTTGAAAGGGGTTATAATCTATACACAACAACAACAATTGCTTGCACACCATACAAATGAAGAAAACACCTCTAAAACAATGATGAAAGATTCCTCTAGAGTGAAGTGACACTCTCTTGTTGAATGATGTGACCTACAACTACGTCGAAACACTCAAATACCTCACAATACGTGATGGTGAATACACCGTAGGGGAGGTCTCCATACAAAAAAGAAAGGCACCTCCTAATGGAGGATGGACGCGATATAAGAGTTCGAGTGCCCAACAAGTGCATATCACATATTATTCAACTAACTGAAAAGCTCCACCTCAAATAGGACAACAAGACCATTGAATGGTTATTCAGAAAATATTGGTTATCTAGAATACAGACACAACATGATTCTCAATCGACTACAACACCTATTTTGACTTCCACCATCACCTATACAAGATTCAATTGAGTGTATCTCAGTCTAGATAATCACAACTCAATTTTCCACATGGGCTACTCCATTCCCAGTCATTATCATTAGCAGGATCTTGGAGGACATTATGAACAAGAGAATTTTATTGAGTCCACTTTCCACGTAAATCCAAAATCAAGAAAATATGGGATTGCACCTCCTTCATATCTGTATGATCTTTATCTTCCATCTTCCTCAACTGGGGGCACTACAAACCAGTTGTAATTCACTTCATATCCTCAACAACAAACTGTGATACACCCAGATTCACTAAAATTTTAGTCACGGATTCTTAATGTCGGAGGAGGAATGAAAATGAATGTTCGATTGAATATGGAAGGAAGCATAAGCACATCTGAACCATCGAGAAAAATGGGCATTTTGCAGTATGATCCATATTTATATCCTCAACATAATTACATGAGCAATAGTGCTATGGTTGGAGAAAGGCTCATTGGTTCTTCAGAGAACTTTTCATATACTGAACAAACATGGTACCCCTATAACAATAGTTCCACTTCCATTCCACAGTCATATTGTCCACCAAATCAGTATTCGCTTCCATATGTAGGGATCAATCGTAACAACAATTCAATCTCAATGAATTCGACATATCGTGAACAACAACCCTCTTCACAAAATCAAAGTAACATCCACATCCAACTAAAGATCTCCAAGACCTGATTCTCCCCGCGGTGGTGACTATCTTCTTAGGATCCTAGGGCCTCCTGTGAGGGAGTTAGTCCAATCATGTTCTAATACCATGTTAAAATTTTCATAAGAGATAATATTGTATATTCTTTTATTATTATTCAATATGAAAAAGGATCACAACTGAAAGATATATATCCACAGAACAATAAGATATATCCTCATGGAAACCCTCAAGGGGGATAAAAATCTACAAAATTTCCTCAGTATAGATTCCTCCAACATGTACAATGTCATACAATGCTCTTTCATGAAATGAAGACCAATGAGACCCAGACACGAACCAAGAATAGCCTCCTAGATAAATGAAAACTACTCTTGTACTTATGTTCAATGAGTGATCTCAATATGACTCAATATAACCTCTATTTATACTCTAAAAGACCTAAAAGACATGACTTATCAATAAACCATTTTACAATGACTTATCAATAAACCCTTTCACAATGACTTATTAATAAACCCTTTCACAATGATTTATCATGTGAACCTTCTCGAGGTTATGACCAATACAATTACACACAGGAATAACTTCCGAAATTACATAAAATATCAACACGAATTAGTGTCCTTTCCTACCCGTGTCATGATTACATTGATGTTGGATGTGGTGGATACCTAACAACATGTACATCATCTATCCATTTTAGAACTTCGCCTTATGTTTTCACCTTGACATCCATGTGTACAACTATTTCCTTTGATCGTATTCTGGATCATGGTATAGGGGTCATCGAGGAACGATAATTGACCCTTAGTGCTTTATTTTCTTGCTCACATGGAATGGTGTTGTTGTGGTGAAGAATGTGGAGAAGGAAAAAGGTATGAAGAACCTCCAAATCTAGCAATATTCGTCTGAAAATTGATTCCAGATTCATTTCTCTTGACAACATTTTCTTCTTCAAATGGTTTATGATTACCATGGAATCCCCTAAAATTGAGAGTGAGTTTATTCCTTGTTGTCGGATCAACTTCAATCCTTGGAGGAGAGACTATGACTCTGCTTGGTTATCAGTTTCTTTCCCAATATTCCAAGAGAAGATAATCTTAATACTTCCTCCTAAGGAGAAGAGAACCTTGCCTACTCCTTTCGCCTCGAGCAATTCCTACCAAATTTTATCCTGATGCAATTGTTATTAAATTCCTTGAGGAAAATTTTCTTGCTAGATTTGGATGTCCAAGGAAAATGATAGCAGATAACACTCGAGATTTTAAGTTCCTTGCAATGATAGATATTTGTCAAAAAAAATAACATCATTCTTGGACATTCTACTGCGTATTATCCCCAGGGAACGGATTGGCAGAATCATCAAACAAGAGTTTAATGACGATAATTAAAAAAAAGGTATTGAATGATAACAAAAGGGCATGGCACTCTCATCTGAAGTATGCACTATGGGAAAACAAAATAAGTACCAAAAGAGCAACATGTATCTCTCTTTTTCAATTAATTTATGGCATTTATGTTGTTCTTCCTATTAATATTGCTTTGCATGTCATGAAATTGTCACAGGATGTTGAAGAAGAACCAAATGATCTTACTAGAAGAATGAACCAATTAATTGAAGTGAAACAAACTAGAGAACAAGTAAATGAAAAGTTTCAAGAATACCAAGATAAAATGAAGGCTATTTGTTATAGTAGATCAAAACAAAGAATTTTTTTTCATGGTAACTTTGTATTAAGATGGGATAGTAGAAGAAAATATCATTGTAAACATGGAAAAATCGATAATGTGTGGCTTGGATTTTTCAAGATTGCTACAATTGAAGGAAAAAATTCATTTTCTCTTCAGAAATTGGATGGTGATTTGTTGTAATTGCCTGTGAATGGGTGATTCTTGAAGCATTTTATTCAGTTCTAGACAGTTCCTTATTTTCCATTCATTGTATGTAATCAGTTTGGATTGACATTGGCATTTATTTTTCATAAAATCTCAAAAACGACTTCTAAAATATTTTTGAAATAATTTAATCGGAACTGAAGTTTAATTCAAATAAACTCATTATCATTATTTTATTAACATGGATGATCCAATTAAAACAAGATTGGAGTTTTATTTTAATAAATTTCTTAAGAAAATTAAAATGATTGTTTTAGTTTGAACATAGTTCATTTCTTGTTCTGTTAGATTGGATTAAAACTAGATTTTCTTTTAAATGAATAAATCTCGATGATCTCAAACTTTCCTAATCTTAGTAGAAAAGACATTTCTAACTATCAATGAGGAATTTTGGTAAGTTATTATTAACCAGAAAGGAAAATATCTTTAAGTTTCCTTATAAAATTTGAAAAGGTATATTTTCGGTAATTCTTTTATAGGAAGAAGCTTGGTTGCAAGATTTTAAATGATTGAGTTGCCCACATAATTTTATTAAATATGAAAATTAACGAAGTATGAAATTGGTTTATTTTGGAACGATGGAGTTAGGACCGAGGAAATGAAAAACAATTATGAGTATACTTTATAACTCGGGTATTTCCAACTCATCTTTGATAAACAAACATCATATCTAGGTATGCAGAACATATTGATTTCCCCTATCTCATATAAAGTGAATATAAATAAAAGAGATGGTGAAAGGAAATTCAATTGGGAAATGCATGTATTTTTACTGGGGCTATGGACACTTGTTGGTAGTGAAGCAAGGCCTATGATGTTGGGGTGACTATATCATAGGGTATGGACACTTTTTGGTAGTCTAGCAACACCATGAAGATGAAGGAGGATTACCGAAAGAGTATCTTTATCTTATTACTCAATCAAACTAGTTTCCTTGGGAATGATTTCATTTTGACCTTAATAAGCTATAATATAAAATTTTACATCTTAAATTTTACATTTTACATCTTAATAAGCTATAATATAGGCATTTGACTTTTGAGATCAAATTTATGATTCAATTACTTTAGATAGCCCATGAATAAGATTAAGTGAAGGAACATATTTTATCCTTTTTTATCTTATTCTCTTAAACATGTTAAAATATGTAATTATTAGTTATTATGTCTTTTCTATTATAAGTTAATCTTTATAATTGAGAGAAAGGTTTATTTAATTTGTTTAAAAGATACTTTTATTTTTATGAAAATTTGATTTAGAATTTAGATTTTAAATAAGATTTTTCATAATAATGACACCATAACTTAATAATGGAGGCACATGGTCTACTATTCTTTAGTGTCCCGTCCCACATGGAGACAAAATCCCCAATTGAAACCTAATATCGTAACATTTTATAAATTTTAATAAAAAAATATTTTTTATTTATTAATAATTAGTAATTAGTTAATTAGATTATAGTTTTTACCTTTTTAATTTTTCTTTTATTCTAGTTTGGGTTTTATTTTAATGTTTTTAATTTTATTTAAAATAGTCGTATAAAAAATAGAATTTCGTTTTATTTATTTTATAAAAAGAATTATTAAAGTTTGATAGAATTGTATTACTTTGTAAATATACAATGATGTATATAGTATAGTATTTGTTTTAAATTTATTTTATTAAGTATCACGATATATTAATAAAGTTTTGCTATGTTGCAGGATTGATTGCACGATGAATAAGTAAGATCAATGACTCATATTCTTTTTCGAGCCCCCTTGCATGCTCGACTTTTAGCAAGGGTAAAGTGACTAATTTCATTTAAATATTGTATATTTAATTAGTCATTTCAGACATTTAAATATTGTATATTTAATTAGTCATTTCAGACCAATATTGTTCCGCCACGTATTTAGGGATAATTTTGAAAGATTAAAAGTAAAGTCTTGTCTTTAAACTCTTATTTATGAGAATTCGAAGCCGAAACAGTGCTCGAGTTACCAACGTGACTTACTAACTCAACCTGAACTTTTTCTCGAGTTAATTTATCTCGGGTAATTCGAAAATCTCTATTTCCTTGATTGTTTTAATTTTAAAAGATGGAATCAAAAACCAAGAGACCCCTCACAAGAAGAAGTTGACCTGGATGATAGATATACAAACGTATTTGATCCAATATTGTCTTGTGATATTTAGAATTGTACTAATCAACCATGCAACATTTCAAAGATCTCGTTTATTATTATCATGCATGGGAATCCAACCTCGCTAAATTTATTGTGCCCCAAACTTAAAATTTTCTTGAATTTATAGCTTGGTGTTCTTATAATTATATTTAGTCTCAGAGGTCTAGTTTCCAAAGATGGGTCAGTTCTTTTTGTTGTAAATTTTCAGTTTATTTCTGAAATGCTTAAGCTATCTCAAAACCCTGAAAGTGAGACGCTTAATGAAAAAATATTTGTTGAGTGTTTCAAAAGGTTGACCAGTCATGATATTTTTTTTTTTATTACAGTCATATTTATGTCAAGTTGTTAATGTCCATGAATAAAATGTTAGCCTTAAAATTAACATGTTTCCTAAAACATCTCGACATATTATAACAATGGTAGCTGCTATCTTAGGATATAATGATGATAAAGATGTGACTGAATACATTCTAGGGTTTATGTCTTCTATCTATCCACCCACATTAAAACCCTCTGTTAAATATAACTATGCCCAATTTCTAGTTGATAATATTCAACTTTCAGTTATTTGAATTCGAAGACAATAGATATTTTAGATACCAATTATATTTGGTATATCTTTTTCTATACTTCCAAGCTTCTTTTATTATCAACAACATAGCATCCTTTATTATCAACACCATAGAATCCTTGCAAGATTCTTTTATTATCAACACCATAGCATCCTTGCAAGATGTAGAAAAGCCTCTTCAAAACAAGAGATTCCAACAAGGTGAAGTGTGGATCTATGATCCTTATTCTATCATCTAAAAAAGAAGAACAAGGATTTGGTCAACTCCTTATCAACATCAACCAAAGGCACGACTGGAGTTACTGGATAATGAAGATAGTTGGGAAGATGTGTAGATAATTTTACAGGTTCAAGAACAAGTTATAGATCGACCATCAAAATCACTAGTGACTAAGACTCCAAAATAATTTGAGAAAACATATAAAAGAAAAAGTGCAACACCAACTCAAAAGATGTCAGCGACAGATGAAGAAAAATAAACTAAGAGAAAGAGGATTGAAGAACAAGAAGAAAATAAAGACAAAATATCACAAGATGACTCAGAGCTATTGACAACATGGCCTGTACTGGTCGTAGAAGTTTCATCATCGAAAAATCTTCAGAGATCAGAAGATCAAAATGGAAAAGAATAATTGGAGACAGATCCATCACAACAAGTAGATCACTTTCATCAATTCATGGTAATCAAGAAAAATTTTGTGAATATCAAACAAAATGTTTATCCTAAAATCTATGATCAAGGGACATCTCAGAAAACACTGTTATCTGCAATGGATTATGAAAAGGGAAAATTAAACATAGTTGTATTAAAACCCAAAGATCAAAATAAGGTCACTAACATCTCTATTGATCTAAATGTAGTTCATCCTATTGATAAAATGGATTTACACGGGAAACTGGAGAAATGCTAAACATGGATATTATGATGGCTTCTGTTGGAATGAAAAAGTTACAAGCAATGGATGAGAAGATTAAAAACCAAAGGAAGCATGAAAGGTTGGCTACCCGAACTAAACAAATGAGGGTAGAAGATCTTGAACAATGGGTTATTGATTTTGTTGCAAATCCACAAGATGCAGTATCGATGCAAGCTTTGATTTTTAAAAAATGATATTGAAATATAGGTATTAAAGTAAAAAAATAAAATACATGGATTTGATCATGTACAAACACCAGAATTGCAGACAATGCAGCGGGAAAATATATGGATTTGATCATCTTAAGGAAAATTGTATAGATGAAAGATCAAATGGACATGTATGAAAAGAAAATTGAAGCCTTAAAGAAATAATCTTCTTCTTCACAATTTACAGAGCTAGAAGAACCATATGAGGGGTTAGCTAAAGCATTAACATAACTCAATCTAAAACGAGTTGGGATTGAGAAATTCAAAAAATAAGTTTCCACATAGAATGAAGAAATCAAATTTTTCAAAGAATAGATTAATGACAAGGACAAAATAATTGAACAATACCAGAAACTAAAGGCTAAGCTATTGGGAGATATAGAGAAGTTGCAAACTAAATCAACTAGAAATCCATATCTGATAGGAGCTAGACATCTAATTTTGGATCACATTATCTTTGAGATCAACAAAATATGCGATTATTTGAAAATAATTGGAGAAGAGGTTTATCTTGTTGATGAAGAAGACAGAGCTATACATCAAGTGTTTCAAGAATTGGGAACCAAACCTCAAGTGGATACAAGAATTATCAAATTTATAAATTAGAATTCAAAGGAAACATTGCAGAATAGAGGAATAAAGGATAGAATGACAATGGTAATGGAAACGGATAAGATCTTCACAAAAAGGAATATTGAATTTTTTACCAATAAATGCATAATGGTTAGAAGGAATATTGATTTTTTTACCAATAAGTTTGAAATTTTGGTAAAAATGGGATTACCTACTGTGTGGGATGATAAAGGAAAGAGTTTAACATTTGAATTTTATAAAAGAGACATGTTCAAAGTCAAAGAAAATGAGGATAAATTTCAAGAAATGACTGAAGTATTAGAAGGACAAACTATAGTGGATATCCTCATAGATGATTTATATTTACCATGGCAGGTTAAAAATATGTTCTCAAATTCTCCTTAATATGAGAAATACACCAAATTGGATATTGCATATAGGAAGATGATGGCTTTTAGTTACCCATCAAGTGAAAATTGGTGACTTCTAATTCATTTGTTAACAAACTGAGTCATCAAAACAGTTGAGGCAAAGTCACGAGATATTTTTGGGTAAATTCACAAGGTCAAATGTATTCAATGTTATTTTTGTAAAGTCTAATATGTTGTTGTAAAAGTTGAGGCTAAAAAATAGCTCTTGATAACCACTTTTGGTTATATCCATTTTTTTTTATAAAAGAAAGAAACTTGGATGTAAAAAGGGGGACTTTTATTAGAGGCAAGACAATATTTTAACAAGGGCAGCATGATGCATGTATTGCCTCCGAAAACTTTACTTGTTAGTGTCTGCACGGCTTATATAAATAATATTCAGATATTTCCTTAGTCATTTGAAAAGAATGCAGATCTGTACTTCCCATGATCTTTATAATAATTAAAAAAGTAAAAACATCTCAATGTTTCTTATATTTTAAAATATGACTTAAAAGTTTAAAAATTACTACATACAAATTTCTATAAAATTATACTAAAAGATTAAAAAATGTTAATAAATGTAAAATTATTGAAATTGAAAGATTAAAAAAATATTAATATATGTAAAATTATTGAAATTAAAAAATTAAAATAATATTAAGAAATGTAAAATTATTGAAATTTTAATAAGTGTAAAAAAGTTGACATTTAAAATTTAAATTTTTACCTCATTTGAAAAAACAATACAATATTAGATTTTAACATATATTATAACACAATATTACATTATATTGCATTACATTATATTAGTTTTTTTGTGGTCTTGTCTTTTCTCATTAATTTAAGGTTTCGAAATACGTGAAAGCTGCAATAACACTATCAATTTATTGACCAATGAAAAGTTAAAAAAATACTATTTTTGTTTTTAAAAAAAATAGTTTTTTTTAATTGTTATGTTGAACATTTAAATTGATATAAATTTTTCAAGTCAACACAAAACTAATATGAAAGTCAATGCTAACTCATTGTTATATACTACCTTCGGTACAATAAAAAAGGACTTTAACTTCATATCTTAATTGGATTCTTGATTTCATATTTTAATACATGTTTTCTCAGTTTCTCTTATAATTTGTGTTTCCATAATATTTCTTTGAAAAAATGTATCTGGTTTTGTGAACGTGACAACTTGGTATGAACACCATTGATACAACTGTAAAGGAGTCGTAAAATTCACATATTTCTTCAATTATACTGTAAGTTTAATTTAGACCTATGTTTTTCATATTTATCCTTGTGAGTAGTAATGATATTTTCACTTCTATTCACCTAGTACTGTTTTAGAATCGGATACAATCATCATAATTTTTTCTAATTGAAAATATAACAATATTTATTCAAATTGGATACATTGTGATATTTTTAATTATTTCTTAAAGTTTCTTCTTTCCATTCATTTTAATTTAGGATAGTCTAAAATAATTAAATCAATCCACTATAAAGCTATGAAATTTAGTCTATCAAATATTATTGGTTAAAACTAAAGGTACATACTGCAACACTTGATTTCTAAACAAAAAAATTAAAGCTCATTTAAATCAAGAGTAAAAATGGATGACTTGGCATAGTTTTCTAGTTAGAAACATCTCAAGGGTTACAAAAGGCTCTTCCATATGTGGTGCATATATCTGGAACCCTTTCCTAAAAAACAAATTCAGCTGCAATGTTGGAATATGTCTAATAGATATAGGCCTTGAAATACCTTGGATTTTCCTTGAATTTCCTTTCTCATCAAGCCATGTGAAAATCATTGTTGTAACAATCTAGGACAACGTGATTCTTTTCCAACCAATCATACCAATCAAGCAATCATTTGATCTGAGTGGCATGATATTCAAATATTCTTTAGTGTTGACTTCATTCTTATTCACTAGGTAATCCATAACCAAATCATTGATTCTTCTTTTAGTTCATGTGTCTAGTTGAACTAGCCAATTGTTGGAAGTATGGGATGATCTGGGTTCTACCTTAGTTATCCAACAAAACTCTTTTCACCATCAGCTCTTCTGGTAAACCAGAAGGCTACACCGTGCACAGAGTGCACAATGTAGTCTCACCCAAGATGGTTTATGGGTGACTACAGGACACAAGTGTCTACAGTCATGGAAGGGATTGGAGATGTTATTTTTACTATTGTTCTACTTTAACATTCATTCTACCATAACATTCTTTAGATCTATCAATTTATTCATTCACCAACATTCATTATACTAGTGCATGTTGTAAATAAACCCTAATAGATGCATTCATCTAACCATTCATTTATAATTGCAGAAACAACAAAAAACATTCAAACAAATTACAACACATGATTTTACCATGGTTCACCCCCCCTTCGGATACTTCCACAAAGATCTTTTGTTTATTTATTATTCTCCATCAAATAGCATTGCACACATTACATCATAAGGTTTAAGAATAGTACATGTGTAGTGAGGTTGACCATCATCGCACCAAGATCCACAGCTTGTGACCTGACCTTTAGTTACATCTAAACATTGACTCCATTTGAGATCTGTTGTTCTCAACAATACCAAACCTCGGGCTCAAAAATGACACCAAAAGATACCAAAGATATGATACTACTACTTCAATCTACCTCATACATTTACTATTTATACTACAAAATTGGGTGAAAAACCTTATATTGACAAAAAATCTAACCCTAAGTGGACTCCACTTTCACACATTCCAACTGCCTTCCATGCGTTTGGTCTTCATCCTTTCTTTGACTTCCTTCTTTCTCAATGCACTGCTTCCTTTATCCTTTGTCGCGCTTTATCTTTCTTATTTTCTGGTGTGTGTCGTTCCCTTTGGCCCATTCTGTGTTTAACTCCCAAAAATACCTACTCCAACAAGCCCCCAACACTAACCTTTGGCTTGTCCCAAGCCACTTAGACTTAGTTCACTTCCTGTAGCACTACCTCCAGTGCATGAAACTTCTTTTCCAAATATGTCACTTTCTCCTTTGCCTGAGCACTTTTTTCTTCCAGTATCTCCACATCCTGCATTGTCATGTTCTCTTTCAACACTTCCCTGCTTTTTACATGTGCTCGTTCGAGTCTTCCTTTCTTTGTTTGTAGTTATTCTATTATTCTTTCAGCCTCTTGCTACATTGGCTCCAATTGAGCCTACCTTGCTTGTTTTTTTCCTTGTACTTCCTTCAATTTTTCTTGCAGGTTCTTCCTTTCCTGCGCACTCTTCATCCTTTCTAGGACGACCATTTCTTTCTGCCTATGTTTTAAATCCTGTACTTTTGTGGTCACCTTTTCATGTCTTTGATCCAGTTGTTGTATCCTCTCATCTTCTTCCAGGCTGGTCCAAATGTGCGTAGTCTAGTCATACAATTCTGCAACTTCTTTTACTTCCAAGGCTATGTTATATATGTGCATAGTAGCCTCCTGCTCTCTCTCTTCCCTCACTTCTAAGGGAGTTTTTGGAGTCAGTTTTCTATTAATTCTTCTCTCTCCTGCTTATATCTCTCCATTTTATGCGCAATATTTTGTATCTTTTCTTCTGTTGTAACCTCCAATTCCTACGTGCAGTCTGGTATGTTGTTGTATACTTCTGTGAGTTTATTTTCTAGTTTGTCTTCTCAATGTTTCTCCTCCTCCTTCTATAGTGTCATTTGATCACAAGTTACCTGGAATATCTCCTTAACCTCCCTGTCGATCTCTAGCTTGGTGGCATCCAACCTAGCTCTAGATTGGACCTCATGCATCACACTTACTTGTAACTTGTATAACGCCTTTGTGGGTATGTGTTCCAGAACCAACTCTAGATGTTCTACATCCTTCACCTGTTTTTGCATTGTGTTATTGTCTACTTCCAACATTTCATGCATGACCTTAAACCTATCATGACTATTTTCTGTATTGTCTCTTCATGTTCTTTCTGTACTAGTTCTTCCTATGCATTTTATTTCTGCTGTGTTGTAGATTGATGCACCGTACTTATCTATAGCCTCTGTAGAATGGCATGCACTTCTACTAAATTCTCCATAATTTCATCTCTTTGTAATTCTACTGCCAATATTGCATTCTCCCCTCTATCTTGGAATTTATTTGTGATGTATTTTTCATCTTCTTCTGTGATAGTGAGTACTGGGGGATTCTTGTGGTACTTGATTTTCTTTTTTATTTCTCCCTACCGTGTTCCAGTCCTCTACTTGGTTGGGGTTGAGGTCTGGGCCTCAATTTTATTTTTTTATGTTTTGTCATCCTGAACCTCCTTTTTACAAGAGCTATCTCCCTTTATCTTCTCTCCCTCTCCTTTCACTTATGCCCTTGATACAATGTCTTTCTTCCTTGTCTTCTTGACTATTGCGCTACTCCTTGAATTTTGACTACGCTCTGCAGCCTTCCTTGTATTTTTTGCTAGACTGCTTGTATTCCTTGATGGACCTGCTTCTACTTGTTCCTTAGGTTTTGTCCCTTTCTTCTGTGTTACTAGAACTTTCCACTACATAGGCTAATCCTTCACTATCCATTCAAATTCCTCCCACGTTGTGCAGTACCTCATTTCTAGCCACTTCTTCTTTGGATCTGTTTTGGCCTAAATCCACATGTGATGTCTTGAAGCCTTAAAGTTAGCAATTCCTTTGTTTTCCTTGACTACTTCAATAGGAATTCTCCACGCGTTCGCTGCATTTTGTTGCATATATTCTAGGAACATTGAAAACATTGTGTTGTTCTCATGTTTGTTCTTAGCATCTTTTCCCTACCATAAGGTTTTATATTGCGTTGCGCGACATTTCCCTCTTCTGTCCAGAAAGGCTATGAATTTGGGTTCCTTCCATCCTACCAGTGCTACCAATATCATTAGGCAAGAGTAGTGGAATTATATCCCATTATACTGTGCATCCCTGCAGTCTATCAAAATTTGGTTCAATAAATAGGGCGCTCAATTGAATACTATACCCTTTGCGTACTGCACAACTGCTTATATGACTCTTGACGGGGCCTCTTCCTTTCTACACTTCCTCAAGAGTTTACAGACCATATGCTTCATGGAAAACCTTCTCACAGGATCGTTGACTTCCCTTATCACTATGCCCCTATTTCCCTTGTTTGTCCCGAACTGTGTTTTAACCTATTATGCAATCTCCTTGTCCCTTTCATTGTTCTCCAAGTAATCCTCTGGTTTTATGTCGCTGGTTGTGAACCCTGTGATTTTTTCTATAAGGTCTACATCTATATGGACCAGGCTGTACATACACATGATACCTACATGTACCCTTTCCAGTAGTTGTTTCACATAGTTTCCCACGTCCTTACCATTCCCCAAATGTGGTATTTCCAACAAATTCATAATACCCGAATTATATAATCCTTTGATCCACTACGCAGACTCCAAAATTGGATTTCTTGAGGGTCTTACCTCCTCCTTTTTCTCCAAATACATTTCATGTGCAAGGTCAAGAAACTTTGTTGTTTTTGTTACATCATGATTTACATACTTCAATTTTGCCACTTTTTCTAACATGTCTTAAACTACAATTATGACATTTGGGATATGAGGTAGCATGATCTCCACTGAGGCTTGTTTGTTTGGAGCGCTTGGTGTTTTCCTTTTCTAGCCCACGGTTGGGTTTTCTTCTAAGTGTTCTTTCTCGGCTTCTTATTATTCTTTGCCCTCTGATTCTTATTGGCCTATAATTTCTTCGACCATGAATTCTTATTCGACGACTTCCTTTTTTAGGGTCCCCTAATTTTTCTTTCCGTCTCCTCCAATCTTGCAAAGTTTTCTGAATTAGGGTTTTCTCTGTCGTTAGGGTTTTCTTATTTTTGTTTTCCTGTGCTCTGATCCACTTCCATCTATTATGTGGTTGATTTTTATTCTTCTACCCTTGTTGGACTAATGGATTCAGTCTCTGACGTTGTAACATCCTCCACCTCCACAATATTTTATGGTTTTGTTATTCTTTCCTTTTTCTTCATTGTCTGTCGGGTCACCTATACGAATTGTCTAGGACCACCAACTTTGGGAGCTGCCATCTTGCTTGCTTTGCATGTGAAGTACTGCCTATATTTGCCAATTACCCTCTGCTTGTGCTCTTAAGTTCTTTGTTGTTCAAAAATCGCTAAGCGATTAAATTTTTTGAGCTTTTCCCTTTTTATAGCTGCGATTATTAATGTTTTCATCCTTTTTCGGTTTCCCGGTCGTCATTTTCCTTTTTCCATTCTTTATCCATTTTCCCTACGCATTATGTTTTCCTTTCTTCGGCGTTGTGTTTATCCTCTCTGTTTTATTTTTCCTATGTGCGATATCTTCATTTCTTGTCACATTGGTTTTTTGTCTTCTACACACCATCATTGTCAACTATTTGTCTGTCGCTTATTCCTTATTTTTGTTTTTTCTTCATTTTTCTACTTTTCTCTTCCTTTTTATTCTTTTAAATCCTACTATTTACAATATGTAAAAGTCTAATTGCTGCATGTAAACTAATGAGAGTTGGTAGGTCAGATGTCCCTATACAGTTTTAGTCGACTACCATTCACCAGTGCTTGAACTTCCTTGCCTGCTAAGTCTTGCAGTTGTACAACACCTCCATCTGTAACAAAATTTATTTGATATGGCTCGAGACAATTCATTCTAAGCTTCCCTAGGTGTTGCAAATAATTACTGTCATAGAGAATAACTAGATGTCCTTCCTTAAAATTATTCTTCTTGATATGTCTGTCATGCCATGCTTTATCCTTTGCTTTTTGTACCTCCTGATGGAAACATGTTATGATTCTATCCTCTTCTAATTCCATCAGTTGAGCCAATATTTCTTCCATTATGCCCCTTTCTGTCATATCTGTAATTGCTGCAATGTGCAGACTTGGTATTAAATAATCTAAGGGAACTACTACTTCCTCTCCATACACCAATCTAAAGGGTGCCTACCCTATTATCTTCTTGCAAGTAGTTATACAAGCCCAAATCACTGCTGGTACCTTCAAATCTCAATCATCTATGTTCACATTACAAATATTTGTCAAGGCATTCTCCAAAATCTTGTTGAAGGCTTCCACTGTTCAATTTCCTTGAGGGTGATAAGGAGTAATCTTCTAGTAATGTATCTTAAACTCTTCAAGCATTGCCTCAATTGTAATGTTAATGAAGTGAGTCTCCTGATCACTCATCAATATTCTTGGACATCCAAATATTGTCACTACATGTTCAAATAAAAAGTGTGTTGTAGTATTTGCGCAACAATCCTTTACTGGTGTTGCCTCAGCCCATCTAGTCAAGTATTCTGTCGTTGTAATTATATATCCAGCTCCTAATATTATGGGTGGTGGATTAATTGGACCTACAAAATCTACTGCCCATTTATCAAATAATTTCAAATTAACTTGAGGTTTCAATGGCATCTCATCCCTCCTGGATGGATTCCCAACTCTTTGGAAAACATCTCACTTCTGGCAATATTCCTTTGAATCCTTGTGAACTGTTGGCCACCATAATCCTGTGTGCAATACCTTCTACGTGCTAGCTTTCCCTGCGTAGTGTCCTCCATCAATCCCTTCATGCGCCTCTGCTAAAACGATAAGCCTTTCATGCTCCATCACACATCTCATTAAGATGCTATATGCTCCAAGTTTGTATAAATGACCTGCAATCAACTGATAATTTGTAGCTTTGACCACCAAATTTTTCTTCTGCGCAGTAGTAAATTTTCTTGGTGCAAATATTATACTCAAAAACTCAATAATGTCAGCAAAATCCTCATCAACTATTTGTACTGAAAACAATTGTGCATCTAGAAAGTTGTCTTCCAAGTACTGGGTTCTTCTCCATTAGTTATCTTGGATAAGTGATCTAGTCATGCATTCAATCTTCCAGGCTTCACCACAACTTCAAAATCAAATTCTTGGAACAAAAGTAGCCATATGCATATCCTTCCCGTTAACATTGGCATATTGACTAAATATATTAGAGCATAATGATTTGTAAACATATGGAAATGTTTCCCTAACAAGTAATGTTTGTATTTCTGCTAAGCATATACCATATCTAATCCTTCCCTTTTTGTAGTGTTATAGTTTTGTTCTGAATCTGATAATGTTTTGCTGGAAAACGCTGTAGTGTGATCCATATCACCTTCTCCTGGTTGTGTTAATATTGCTCCTATTGTTATTGCATATGCATCCACATGCACATGAAATTCTTTTGTCCAGTCTAGAAACACTAAAATCTGTGCAATAACCATATTTTCCTTCAAAATATCCAAACTATGTTGGCATTCATATTTCCACTGATACCTAGTGTCCTTCTTCAACAACTTCTCCATTGGCGCAGTAATCTATGAATATCCTCCTATGAACTTCCTGTAGTATCCTGTATGGCCCAATGTACTCTTCAACTGGCGTACTGACTTTGGTGGTGGTAAGTTAACTATGAAAGCAATTTTAGCAGGACCAACCATCAGACCTTGTTTACACACCACATGCCCTAACAAAATGCCAAAAGGTGCACTAAAAATAGATTTCTTGATATTCAATGATATCATACATTGTCTTCATCTTTCTAACATCAGCCTTAATAATTCAACATGATCCTTCAATAAACTAAAAATTGTTCAGTCATCCTAGTAAACTTCTAAAAATTTATGAGTGAAGTCCTTAAAAGTTGCTACTACTACCCTTGAAAAAATTGTTGGTGCATTCTTCAATCCAAATGGAATAACTGTATACTGAAACAATCCCCATTCTGTAGCAAATGTTGTCTTATGTCTATCTTCAAGTGAAATTCTTATGTGATGATATCCTAAGAAGCCATCCGTGAATGAATAAGCTTCTTGACTCCCTACATTCTCCAAGACTTCATCTGTAAAAGGGGTAGGAAAATAATCATGTAGGAAAGAATCATTCAATTTTCTCAAATCTACACAAATCCTAATCCCTCCTTGCTTCTTTTCTTGCGCCACCATAGGACCTATCCATTTTGATTCTTCCACGGGTTCTATAACACCAACTTCTAGCATCTTCTCAATTTCTACCTTCACTTTCTCCTTGTATATTGGATTCAATCTGTAAGGTCTATGTCTAATAGGTGTGGCTTTTGGCTTCAAATGGATCTTCATCTCTCCTAACTCTCCTGTTAATCCCTTCATTTTTGAAAATGTTGTTGGAAATAAGTCATTGTACTCACGCAGTAATTCTGTGATCCTTTCCACTGTCTAATTATCCCAATAATCTCCTATACTTGCCATCTTTGGGTTTTCTACAGTTCTAATGTTTACCTTCTTGATCTTTAATGGTGCATCATAATATTCATAGTCTAGCTTGGGAACTTCTACTTCCCTTTCACCTTCCACTTCTGGGATTTATATATTGCGTGGATTATCTTCTATTGTATCTTCTTCTTTTGCGACGTGATAACAATGTAGCAATTGTTTAATTGTCTATCTAACCTGCTTCTGATATGCTGGGATTATTTCAAATTATGATTCTTAAAATATCATGTCTCTTACCACTTTCATCGTTGTATCTATCTCTATACTGTTATACTCAAAGGAAAATGTAACTACATAATTCTTATGTATCTTTTCCTAGTTTGTAGTTTCTTTGCGTTGTTCTTGTTATGTGTACCAGTTCTTTGGAATGCCCTCTAGTTTGTGAATGAAATGGTGTGTCCATTCTTCTAGTTGTACTAATCTCCATTGAACCATGCACTTATCTACATTTTATTTAGGTTTTCCAAATCCCTCATATTTCTCCTCATATCTATGCTCTCGCTTTGTGCTGAATCTGATGCACAGTAACCTTTTTCACTAAAACTAATTGTTGATCTTTGCCTTGTGTGTACCCCACCATCTTGCAGGTGTAGCTTTTAAATCAATATCTAATGATGGTAATCTCTGATTTTCCATAACCTCTACCTCAAACTTCATTATAAATTCTTCTAAGTCATTCATACCATAAAAAGTAGGAGGCTCTCTTACCTTTGAACCAATCCATCTCAATGCATGCGTCATTCTGGTAGATAATCCATGTAGTCGATGTTGCCAGTTTTCCAGTCCCGTGTCAGAATATGAAGCACAAGAACTAATACTCCTCCAACTGAGCATGCCATATGTAGTTGGGTTGATATAATCCTCTTCGCGTGCAGTTTTTCTGTATAGCTAATTTACATCTTCTGTAAGAATATTGTCTGTCACAAGTTCCACATACCTTCCTCCTTTTGAGGGATATAATGGTGCAATAACTCTGTATTCTCCAAATTCTAAGATCACGTTTCTTATATTCAAATTGATAATAGCCAGGTTATCAAAATCTCAATCCATTCCCAACAAAGCTAGATATGGAGAAGTATTGTCTTCTACGTCAATGACTTCAAAGTTTGCCATGGTGCGCACACCATCTAGATCTACTATAATTCTTTTCAATATTCCAATTGGCACTACTCTATGTTGATTTGCTAACTTCAACTGAATAGGTGAATACCCCATTTGAGGTTCTCCCATAGCTTCCCATGTCTTCTTTGGCAGAACATTGACTTCAGATCCTAATTTCCCATGTTAAAATCTCCTATGTTGGCATTCAATCTGAATTCCTTGCTTTTTCTTCTCTTCTTACAGACTTGATTTACTCTTTTTACCCCTTCTTCCCCTGAATTACACTTTTCTAACAAATTTTGTAGTACTTGTAAGGAATTTTTATCATTCAACAAATTTACACATGACCCCAAAAAGTTTCTTAAGTTACTTACTTGTTCTGAAGACTGCTCTTGATTGGTCTGATCAAATAATGAAGGCATGTCATACACTGGTATCTCATCTTCTAGTTTTGTTTTGGAAGTGGATGCAATATTTTCTTTCAGAATCTCTTGCCTAACTTCTTTAAATATCTATTTTTCTTTGTGCGCATCAAACTTCTATTCAGATGTTGTGTTCTTCCTGACCCACTGGTACTGATCTTGATCCTTCTTGGATTAAATTTATCCTATATTAGCTCCACCTCTAGTAACTATGTTAATATTCTTCCCATCCTCTTCTCTATTTTCCACCTCGATCCATTTCACATTCTGATTGATCTAGTTCCTCTTATCATGTATCTTTATCAAAAGTGTCGGAAAATCTTTTGTTTCATGGTCTGTTGCACGACAGTACACACATTTCGCAGGTAGTTGTGGGCAGTCTCTTGCATAGTTCCCTGGTTGATGACAGTTATGACAAACAACTGGTCCTTGACCTCCTCCAAAGCCTCTTCCTCCAAGACCTCCTCCTTTGAATCCTCCTATGTTTCCTTGATTATCTCCGTGCAGTGTATTATTATACTATGGTGGTACGCATTGTTGTGGTGGTGCTCAAAACTATTGTGCATTATTGTACCACAGTTGTGCTTGAAACTACTACACGATATTATATTGTGGTTGTTGCACGTTGTTATAATGTGACTGCTACGCGTTGTTATACTGCATCTACTATGAATATTGTCCTGTTACATGTTCAACATGCATCCTGTATGTATCTGTAATCATTTCTTTCATCATCTTTAAGGTTCTACGGTCCTAGTCTTCATGTCCAACTGACTTGTAAAAATTACAAAATGTGATCTTCAATATTGTCTAATACATCTACATGAGGGGGCAGTGATAGGGATCATGCCCATGTGTTTTTCAAATATTACACCATGGTCCTCCTGAAGCTAAAGGATTTGGCATATCCACTCCAATATATTGCACAAATAATGGACACGGATTCTTGTGATGGCCTTATGTCCTGCACATTGTACACCATACATCTTCTCTTTTCACCTTTCCTTTGTTCTGATTCAATTGGAATGTTAATTTCTTTAGATCTTGCTTCATCTCTTCCACAGTTGGATCTATATGCTTGTATTGATTTTATTCTAACTATAATGTTGCTTGCAAAGCCTCAGCCTGGCTCTGGAATTTCTATTGTCTCAAAGGATACTTCAAGTGTAGCAACAAAGAATTAACAAACTTACCTTTTAGCTTGAAATAGTGTACTTTAACTTACCTTTTAGCCTCTTTAACTTCTGTTCTGATCAAAATCTGGACCAGGGGTCAAATTTTAGCTCAAAAATCAAAGTTCTCAGAATTGCCTCAAAACGAATGAGAGCGTAGCCCTCATCGTCACGAACCCAATGCAACTCATTTGGGTTCAAATGGACGTCGGGAGCGAGAGATATCACGATCTGTTTGAATCGTCAAACAGGTAAAAAAATTGTGCTGACTGTATAGTTCGTACAGTCCATACAGGCTGACGTGGCAGAGGTCGTACAATGACATGACAGTTGGTGACGTGGCATTATGTTATTGCCATATGTGGTCGAATCATGTTTCGACACGTGGCATCATTTTGGCAAGTGTTTTGGTGCCACGTGGCCCAGTCATGGTTATTAGCAATGGTTGTTAGTTCAAAAATTTATGGAGTCCGCGGGGATCAAACCTCGAACCTCCCCACTGGTCAAGTCTTTACAAAGTCCGCCTTGCCAACGCACCACACTATGTGACTTATTATATACATGGTTTGATATTTATTTGAATCGAATTATTGTTTAATATGGCGAGGGGTCGGGTTGGGGCTTAGCCCTGACCCGCGGTTGTATTATTACCATATGACCATTGTGTAAACGGAGTTTGGTGCACACATATTTTTAAATAAAGTTAGCCCGTGGTTTATATATATATATTTATATGACCATGCGCCGAAATCAAATGCACGGGAGTAGGTTTGAATGGTTAGCCCTGGTTTCATATGACCGTCGATATGACCCTTTGCCACAACTTGTGCGTGCGCATTTTTGGATTTGTTTTTAAAACGGTTACAACCAACCACACGCCCGCCACTTGTCACTTGTTCATTTGCTTTGGGACTTAGCTCTTTTGCGCGAGGTCACATGGACCCATGTGCCCACGAGTTTGACGGTTAGGGGCTGGCGCGCCCATAATTGTCCTACAGTTTGCACGATTATGCGGTTGTGTGTGTGTGCTAGGTTTTAGCACAAATTTGGAGCGTTTTCTTGGTTAGAGCCCAAAGGTGCGTTTTGGCGAACCAAAGACAACAAGCTTGAAGGAAGAGAATGGCAGGAGGCCTATCTTCTTCATTTTTTGGCCGAATGAGGTGCCGTAAAAGCCCAGCTAGGTGTTTTTGGATGTTATGAATCCATTGGCACTGTTTTCAAAGCCATTTGAAGACTTCTTTTGCAGGTTTTTAACCATTGAAGTTTCAAGAAGCTCTAGGGAGCTTGAAGCCCTCATTGTTTGAGGTCTTGCTCAGATGAGCCTATGTTTGTTTTTTGTGATTGAATAATCATTTTTGGCTAATTATTATGCTATGAACACTTTGGGATAGGTTTCAGATCCATTTGAGGACTTTTACAGGTTTTTTTGCCAAAGAGAAGCTCAGGGAAGCTTAAGGCCACATGTAGAAGAGGTCATGCCCGGATGAGCCATGATCCGTTTTCAAAGTTTTATTAGTCATTTTTGGGGTTTTTATGTATTTTGATCCCAATGGTACAGTCAGAATTTCCATTGGAGTTGAGCAACAGATTGTAAAATATTTTTTGACAAATTAATCCTAGAGAGCCAAGTCCATTGATGGAGGCTCAAGGAGATGTAGCCCGGAGAGGGGTGAACTCCTTTATCATGTTGTTCTTGTTGTGAGTGTTTTCTGGTTATTATTTGATGCAAGTTATTTTTACTATTGTATTTATGTAAACAACATATTTAATCTTGCAAAGACCTCACATATAAACATTTAAAAGAAGAAGCATAAACTTGGCACATAATTTATCTTGCATATTTTAACACATGGAGCAAGGTCCTATAAAGTTTATTTTAATGAAGTAGAGGGTGCTTGCATAGCATAAAAAGTCAGCCCACTATTTTTAGATCATGGTCCACTTTCGAGATTGATTCTCCTGGTTTTTCTTAATCTCTATCATTTCATTCATAAACTGGTCTTCTTATCTTGGTTTCTAAAATTCATTTATTAACTGCCTCTTCACCTCTGCTACAGTTGTAGGCATTCCGGTTGGATTATTTGTTGTGAGACCCATGTACCAGTCTAATGTGCGGTATCTAAATGTTATTTCCAACTGCGCAACCTTTGTATCTCGATCAATAATCTGCTTTGCTACCCATATCTTCTCACATATAAACAAATTATTTTTTGGATCATGTGACCCATCCCCTCAAAACTCTGGTAACCTAATAGTTGGATATTGTCCTACCATTGTGAAATTTGTTGTACTACCACCTCCATGTGGTGTATATACTTGACTGCTACTTGTTGAACTTGCGCTTCTACTACTGGACCCACATCCTATAAAAATTCTTCTACCACTAATCACTTGCTAGTTAACTGTTTTTTCTTCTTTAGATGTATTAGTCACACATGGGGTTGTGTGTTACACGCTAATTCGGATCAAGAATGGAGATCCTTCTTCTGCACCAGACACATGACCTCTATTTTTCCTCTCATATGTGGCGCACAAGATATCCTCAATCTTCCCTATGACACAAAGATCCTCTACCTCTTCCTCATTGTTGTTCAAGTCCTCTCACTCGGCTACTGCCCTCTTCTTGTTATTCATCCTATACTGGTAGGTTCTTCTGTTGTGTGTCACACTTGCTTTCTTATGATTTCCCTGTTCTGTTCATCATCCATCATAATGGGGTCCATTGCTTCCTTATTCTGGCTACTCTCCAAAGCCTTCTCCATTTCTCAGATCTTCCTTAGTGCTTCCCCCAAGCTTCCCCTAACTCCCCCATGCACACATAGTGATCTAGTTTTATGATTCCTTGGTCATCACACCTTTATCATGTAATAAGAACTTTATTGACATATAAAGAGACTTAATGTACCTCCCTTTGGGTCCCCTCAAGAAATACTTCTCTGGAGTAGTGTATGAATTCACTGTGTCTACTACAAATTTAGTAATAAACCCCGCAGTAATACTGACTAACCAAAAATATATTGCACGCGTGAATTTGTTATTAACCCTTTCCAATCATGCAATATTTTCAGCATTCCACTCTACTGGCCTGATCCAATTAGTCAGATGGGTATATTTCAACCTCAATATCCACTCCTGTAATAACTCTAGAGTAAACACATGCAAGACAGTAAACACATACCTCTATAAGTATTGGCGCGGTGTATACCTAGAACCCTTATTATCTTTCTGCGTGAACTCTAGATGCTTTGTCTCCAACCATCTTTCAATCTCTTTCTACATAGGATTCCATGGCCTGAACATCCCTTTCTATCACTGCATCTTCTTCACCAAACCTCTTCCAAGATGTCCTTTTGAGTTCCAGTTGGAAACAAAAAGCATTCAAACACATTGCAACACATGATTTTACCGTGGTTCACATCCTGGGCTATGTCCAGAAAGATCTTTTGTTTATTTCTTATTCTCCATCAAATAATGTTGTGCACATTACATTATAAGGTTTAATAATAGTACATGTGTAGTGAGGCTGACCAAGATCGCACCAAGCTCCACAACTTGCAACCTGACCCTTTGTTATATCTCAACATTGACTCCATCTGAGCTCTGCAACTCTCAACAATACCAAACCTTAGGTTCAAAAAAGACACCAAAAGATACAAAAGATATGATACTACTACTTCAATCTACCTCATACATCTACTATTTATACTACAAAATTGGGTTAAAACCCTTACATTGAAAAAAACCATAACCCTAAGTGGACTGCACTTGCCCACATTCCAACTTCCTTCCACACGGTTGGTCTTCATCCTTTCTTTGACTACCTTCTTTCTCAACGCGTTGCTTCCTTTGTCCTTTGTTATTCTTTATCTTTCTTCTTTTCTAGCATGCGTTGTTCCCTTTGGCCCATTCTACGCTTAACTCCCAAAAATTCCTACTTCAACGCCAAGAATTTTCATGCTTACATCTCTTCAATTTAAATCATTCAACCATATTAGGATCTATATAGCTATGAATAGCTCCATAATTGATCAAAATAAATACAGGTTGATTATCAATATTACCTTCCACCTCAATCATGTGGGATTGATAGTCTTATTTTTTGTTGTCCACGGAAACATAAATCCTTGGCATGATTCTGCCCATGTCCTATACTATAGCAATTTCTTGAAAGTTATGCAGTGTCTTCATCCTATCTCCCTTGTGAGGACAATAATTATACATGTGGTCTCCCTCATATCCCCAACACTTATGGGTTTTTGTCTTGGCCTCTTTCTCAAGGAATCTATCATCTTGGGTTCACTTTGTGCTTGTTTCCCTTGTTGATATGCTTGAGAGATGTTTATGAAGAAAGGTGGTTTGAATCCTTTCTTCCTTAGATCTATCTTTTTTTCTTCTTATCATCCCATTCTTTTTGAAAAAATGGCTTTCCCTTATTCTGTTCATACAAATATTTTTCCTTACTCATGGCTTCCTCCAAAGTCCTAGTCTCGTCAAATCAATTTTTATCCTTGTGGAATGATGGCAGGCCACTAAAAAATCTTTGAATTTTAACCTTCTTATCCTTGATGAAGTCCACATGACTCAAATGCTCTAAGAATTTCTTCTTATATTCCTCCATGGTTATGCTTCCTACTTTAATCTCAAATAATTATTGCATCTTCTTGTCATAATAATTCTCTCACAAGTACCGCTGTTGGAATTATTTATTGAAATGATTCCAATAAATTCTCTTCTCATCAATATGCTTGACTTGCTCTAGTTGGTCCCACCACATGGAAGATTCCCCCTGAAGATGATATATGTAAATCCTTGCTTCCATATTTGATGAATAATTATGTAGCCAATTTTTTTTTTTTCTCATCCTCAACAATCAAGTTTCAACATCTTTTCCCTTCCTATGCTCTCCATCAGAATTTGGTGGCTTGATCTTCCTAAGTTCTCCTTGCAA
Organism: Picea engelmannii; assembly: GCA_009831015.1. Classification (NCBI taxonomy): domain Eukaryota; kingdom Viridiplantae; phylum Streptophyta; class Pinopsida; order Pinales; family Pinaceae; genus Picea; species Picea engelmannii. The sequence goes on along the minus strand of ML779109.1, from coordinate 868,174 downwards.
AATATCCAACTCAGGCCTTCCCCTCTTTTGTATGATAGGAGACATACTTGGGATGCTCTATAACATACATGTTCTCTTTTGGTCAAATTTCCATATGAATGATGATGTCTACTAACACTTCATGAGTGTCTATATCCCTTTTGATCATCCCTCCTATGATGAGATATGGGTGTTGGTGCATGCATTGTACTAGTTGCATGTTTTGTGCTAAAATATTTTTTAATTTTCCTTTGCAAATTGTTCAAACTTTGAAGCATATGGATATTGATTTGATTCTAATATTCTTGAGATCTTATTATCCTTTCATTATATTCTCTATATCTCTTCACTTCCCTCTTCAATATTTTCATTGTCTCAACTAGCTTTATCGACTCTACTTTACTTCTATGCTCATTAGACTTTGTTGTTGCATTTCTCGAACTAATATTTAATCATCAGATTTCATCTCAATTGATATCAAAACCTTGTACATCATTCATGTCTTTAGTCCTCATTTATGTACCTAATCTCATATTCCTATACCCCTAATTTTGAAAAAATATGCATGCAACATTTATTGTTAGATGAAAAATCATTTTCAAATTATCACAAGTTTGCAATTCTAGAAAAAATTATACATGTTTATGCCCTTTAAGGCCACCAATCATCTCCTTTTAGATTTCCTGAGAATTATGCTACTCAAATTCCACTTATGGGTTACAAATGGATTATTCTCCTCAAGATGTTTCCCACAACTATTTTCTCACTAGGGAAATTTGGCTGAGAGTCCATCTTCTACCACCTGTGGAAGAAAACATGTTAGGAATCAATTTTCTATTTTTATTTTTATTTTTCTATTGGGAACATATAGTATTTATCATTTTGAAAACATAATTTTTTTTAGAATGGTGATCTGATGCTCTAGTCAAATTCTACATCAATCTAAAATTGTCAACTTTGCCCTTTTTACATTTCCTCTAGACTTCGAGTTTTTAGCAAAAATTGTTATCTCCCAAATGGAGAAAAACTGGGAGAACTTTAATAGGACAAATTTGTCTAGATTGTTAAGGAGGTAAAATGTCAAGTAAATAATTTTTTCCATATTTGTGATTTGGCATCCCTTTTCCTTTGAAAATCTCAAAATTTTCTAAAATGTCTCCCGAAATAGTGGATTTTGGCCAATTTCTACATCTCCATTCCAAACTCTTTGGAATTTGGAAAGTTTCTACCATTAGGTTTCTTTATGTCTTCCTCCTTTGATCACAGTAAAAGTTTCATTAGCAATAGGGCCCTATCAAGGAGTACCGTCATGTTCTTCAAAAATCACTAATATGTATTTTTTGAAAAAATGGAGTAGAATTGGCTTGTGGCACTCACTGACACTTCTATAGTCCTCCTCATTGATGACCTACCCTTGAAATTTCACTCGAATCTGGGATTTTATGTTCCTATTATGGCCAAAACAATATTTTTGCTTCAGATTTTTTATTTTAATACCATGACTTCCTTTTTTAATTACCATCATCTTGTTGACGTGGAAACCTAGCTGATGTGGCATGGAATGTGGTTGCTAATGTGGTGTTGAAATCCCATAATCATCCTTTGACATGGCCATTTCACCATCCTCCTTTCTTTCTTTTGATGCTCCATTTTTCCTTTCATCGGTGAATGTAAATTTCTTCCTCATCGAAAAACTAAAGAATCCTTCCATCAACGAACTAAATAATTTTTTCATCGGCAAACTTCAAAAATTTCCCCCATCGGTGAATTTCAAAACTTTCCCCATCGATGAAATTCAATATTTGTCCCCATCAATGAACCTCAAAATTTGTTCCATCGATGGACAAAATTTTGTGTCTCGTCGGTGAACTTCAAAATTTGTCCCATCAACGAACTTCAACCCCCCCCC
>ML779109.1:837854-853835 GCA_009831015.1 Picea engelmannii | reverse complement strand
CCTCTCAGTTGGGGGATCCAGGAAATCCAGTTGTAAATGGAGTCCTCACAACAACCCTTACATAATCTCTTAGGTAAATTTCTCATGGAATATCATAACATGCATGATAGCCTAGTTCTTAGTATAAATCACAACTCTCTCATGGTTGTTTTTCACACATAGTATGGCTTCTTCTCTCTTCAACACAAAAACTTTGTTTTTCCTCCTTCCTTGTTGTCCCAAAAATTCAGTTCCCCCTCCCACTCTAATCTCCCTTCTCTTTTCTCTCATGCATGTTTGATTCTCACAATTTCCCAAAGTGATTGTACTCATCACATGCTTCAATAACTAGTTGAGTTGAATATATCACCCAACTTCTTACATGCATTCAATGATATAATTATCATCATGATTGTACTCAACCCATGCTCTCTTAATTAGGTGAGATGACTCTCTCACCCAACCTCTTACATGCATTCAATGATTGGTTTTAATAGGTCAACGAAGGTAAACATAATTAAGAAAATGATTTATGGAGGTGACAATATAAGATTCTAGGTATGTGGAGTTTCCCCTTGGACCCCCTCTATCCCCCTCTATTGTGGAATCATAGCCCCACATGACTTTGTCCTTATCCATCTGCAACTAGTGATGTATTTTATTTTTATTACTTCCAATGCACATTGTTTACATATAACATTGCTTGGCCCTTAACCATTCATCATATTTACAAATATAGATTTTTAATTCAGGGGTCAAAACTAGGATGCTACAACTTGGAAAGAAGATGTTTTAGGGTTTTTTCCATCCTTCTTCCTTTGTTGATTTAGTGATTATTTGGTGCCTTACTATGTTTTTCCTTTGTTTCCCTAGCAATGAGTATTAAGTAAATTTATCAAATCATAATTGATTTTGTTGGTGAAGGTTTTCCATCAGGGTTCTGTTCTTGTATATCTTGATATTCATTGTTTATCTTGATTGGGAGAAGGATTATTCTTCCTTTTGATTCCAATCTTAAATCCCTTTTCCTTGAAAGAAATAGGCCAACTCTTTGGAGGGTTTCTTATTGACCTCATAAGTCATTTGATTCACCTTGACTCCATTTCCCTTGTCGGATATGGTATTGATCTCTATTTCCTTCCATCACTTATTTCAAAACCCTAAAAATCCCAAAAATCTATTTTACTAAGGCTACTCTCAACTTTACCTCATGCCTAATTGTGTGGTCTTAGTAATACTACTAGTGATACACCCCTTGAGCTAGAGGAGAACTGACCTAAAGTCCAGAGGATAAGTTACTAAGGTAATAGTGGTGGCCATCATAATAGTTTCCTTTGATTTGTACCTTGTGGATTAGGGATTTTATCATTAAGTACAATTTGAGTGGTAACAAGGAATAGTGTCTCATGCTTTTATTTTTAAAATACACAATTTTTTTTCCTTCTCTTTTTTTCCCCATACATTTTATTTTCATTCATTGATTTTTCTCATGTTTATATTGAGAGTACTATATTAATGTAGGTCTAGACTAGTTGGGATGGCATGGGATCCTTCACACCATCAACCTTGTCTCCTACCTTGTCCATATCCTCAAACCTTCCCTATGTTTATCCTTGTAAAACGTGAGTTGAAAGCCAATTGTAGTCATTTAGATCCAATTCATACCACTAAGGATCTAGTGCATAGGTTCCAAACATTCTCCAAATCATCTAGGAAAAGAAAAATATCTACGATGGTATATCAATCCTAGGAACAACTTGGGATTGAAGTATAGGCTAGCTCGAGCCATAATAGATTCTCAATCTTGGAATAGACCCGAAATGAGACCCCCCCTCCCCATCATGGAATCATGCCCACATAAAGAAGAAGGAAAGGATTTTGAGAATAACGATTTATAAGAAAAACATAAGAGTAACAATTTAGAAGAAAAAAATAAAGACTCAAGAGACAAATAAAATCTCATGAAAACACAGGAACAAAAGAGAATCCCTCATTGGAAACTCAATTTCTCCTAGTAGATGGAAGAATAGAAGATGGGGATGATTCAAAGTGAGATCAACCCTTCTCCACTCAGGAAGACAATGACATAGTTACCGAGGAGGAGGATGAAGTAAAGAAAGTTCAACCCTATCTAGAAGTGGAAGAGAAGGACACACAAAGCCCTGCCAAAAGAACTAGTTAGCATGAAAAGTGGAGTTGGATAGGAATTCTAAAGAATCACTATAAAATAGTCTTAATGTGCCCTTGAATCCCAAGGAAGAAGAATCCATAAAATAATACATCCTAGTATATCTATGTGATCCTTTGATTATAATAAGTAGAAGGCCCAAGAAACCCAACAAAATTTACCAATACTATTTTTCTTCATATTTCTATGCAATGAATTTTTAAAACAATATTCTTATGGGTTTGGATGAGAAAGGAAAGACGCAAGTAAGAAGTCAATGTTGTTCTTCATTTCCCTATTATTTACTAAGGGATGATCAATAATTTGGTTATTGTAATATCATTAATCTTTTTGTATTCTTATGTATGGGTAATCATGAGCTTTTCCTCTTAATGCAATATAATTGTTGTTTAAAATAAATTTATATTAATTTGGAAATAATACTAACAACTATACAATATACAACAAAATGATATAATAGATAAATAAATAGAATGTGCTTATACTCACAAAAACATTACTCTATATATTAATATGTACTCAATTATCAAATAAATGCACCAATGCTTCACTATATCTATTGCACTAAAACTATATACTAAATTATCAAATTAGTAAATAAGTGCATCGATGTTTCACTATATCTATTGCACTAAAACTATACAATAACTAGCACAATAGTGCTTAAATAGATTAGACATAAATTACTAAATTTGAATACATGGTCCAACCCCATTGTAGGAACCCTTGTCCATACAATAAACATTAAAGGATAGATGCATTGGTGCACCAAATAGTAATGGATCATTATTCATGCCAAGCAAACCCACATAAGCATAAATGCTTCAATGCATTATATATGAGCATAGTATTGATACTGATCCTTGAAATTGCATTGCCAATTTGACTAGATTGACTTAGGTATCTAATGCTCCCACTAGTGCACCATATATTAATGAAGCATCAATGCATTGAACTTTTTGAAAGTTGCACCATCACTTATTTTGGAACACCTTGAGCATCTTTCTCTAGTGATGCACTTGTATCATTTGTGCAATTTGCTCATATTACGAGTAAGTCAATGCACCATAATGAAAGAAAAACAAATTTGCAAAAACCTCCACTTTTAAGAGGAAATGTAGCTATAAAAAACCTCCCTATAGGTTTTAGGGGATGTTTTAATAATATTTTTTCACATATGGTCATTAAAAACCTACATTAATCCCTATTTCCATAGTAATGAAAAGTTGTTTAAATTAAGCAAAACAATAAGTGAACATTCACAAGCGGCATTACTTTTACTTTTAGAAAGTGTAATATTGTTATGTGATGTTAATGTGGTTTATGTGATGGATTTGTTTTAGTTAAATCGATTCTTTTTTATGTTGTTAAAACACATTTGTTCAATGATGTGTATTTTTCACTTCAAGGCATTTAACATAAAAGGAAAATTTTAAAAGTCGTTTTTTTTTAATTGCTTGGGGATGTATATATATAATTTTTTAATATTGTAAAGAAATATCGTATCATTTTTTAGTGGAATATTTTAAATAATATAAAAAATAGATATAGTGTTTTTCATGGGAAGAAATTAATATATGTTCATTTTAATTTTGGATTTATTAATTATCACAGAATTTTAAATAAAATAGAGTATTAATCTTGTTATTTTTTAAATATTTAAAGTTTAGATGAATAAAAGAATATTTCAAACAACGAAAAAATGACACTTCATAGCCTTAAAAAAAATAGGATATATCTTTCTTAACCCTACATTCATATTAACCATTGAATGAGTTCTAAATAAAATGGAATATTAGTCTCATCATTTTTAAATATTTAAGGTTAAAATGTGTGTAGGTAATTAATGATTTTTTTTTTATATGATGATGATGATTAATGTCCATTCAGACCAAATTTGGTTTATTGGACCTTAAGAAAGGTAAGGAATTACTTGGATTTCTTTAGAATTTTATTTTTGTACTCGAAAACATTAAGAGAAATGCTCCAAGATCACCATAGTTTTGATGAGTTGAAAGGTTAGGAAGGTCAGTATTGTGACAAAAAATTGAAAACTGTGATCTAATTTGGGTATACTTAGTATATTATAAGAGAAAGTGATTTTCACATTCGATGCTCTTAATGTCACAAATATGGCATATTATTTTGACTCGTCTTATTTTGGGAATTTCCCAATGCCCAGTTTCACTATGGAACTCATGAGAGTTTGTTCTTAATTTTGTAATGTTGATTTATTAGGGTTGATTGCCTCCTTGTAGTATTTTAATTTTGTTTTATCTTTTAATTCTTTCTTTTACCTTAATTTCTACTTAAATTTAAGTGTAATAATTTATTAATATTATCCACTTATAAATATAACATTTATGTTCCACTAAAATAAAAAAATAAATTCCCTTTTATAAAAAAAATAATAAAATAAACTAAGCTAACTAAATATAATATAATACCATATAATAATAAAATTAATGATATATATTTAAGATGATAAAAATCAAAGCCTAAATGAAAAACTGTTTAAAAACCCACATATATTAAGCATAAGATAATGGTTTATATATATATATATATATATATATATATATATATGGTTTTGAAATTAATTGATATAAAATATCATATAATAATAAAGATATATATATTTCAAGATAATAGAAACCAAAGCATAATAAAAAAGGTTTAAAAACCCATTGTAATACCCAATGTAATAGTATTTCTATCTAATTATTTTATATATATATAACTTTAAGCACAAGATAATGAGGTATTGAGGTCTATTATGGCCTCAGTTGACTTGATATATATTTGTTGTTGATGTCTGTTGAAATATTTTCTAACTTAACTTGGAAGTCAGCTTTGGTAATGTTTATCAAACATTTTAATTTGACCACCACCATTATTTAATCTAACTTATCTTCACTATCATTATTTTTGACCAATTTTACATGAACTTTGAGATTTAAGATTTGTTTTTCTGGTACCTTGCCATCATGGACAAAGCTTTGCTGTTAAGTATATCATACCATATCTGAAGTCAACTCATTTTATCAAACACTGATAGCACACACAAATATCATAAGCTCAGAATGTGGAGGGGGCATGAAGGTCCATTCACAAGAGGACATGTGTCCTCCCACAATTGTGGATGCTCCATCGAGATAGAGGCCCTTGAAACCCCTCAAGAGTTTCTTCCCTGCATTATGTTTGTGCTTTTCACTGTGTTTAGTCACTTCATGAAAAGACTTCAGAAGTGGAACACTTTAATACTGAAGTTATAAAAAAGGAAATATGGAAAAATAATTATATAAAACTTAAATTTACAATTAAATTTCAGATATTGATCTCAATCTTTAAGACTTATATTCAAACTTTATGAAGGGAATGTGAAACTATCACTTTCTTCACCTAATCAGAGAGTGATTTAAAGGAAATTAAGATTATTTCATTTTATATTTAATAAAATTTTAAAGTACAGATAAGATTATAAATGATTTTTCACAGTTAAAATAACAGTGGATGATTTTGATAAAAAAAAAATGTTTATATTATAACCTATAATATTCATTTTACCTCTGTAAACAGTCTGTTTATATTGAGTAAATCATACATGAAAATTATTTTATAAATCCCCACTAACAACTTGACTAATACATCATTTCAAGCATGACCCTTCCATTGAAATTTGAAGATAATGTAAAGAAGTATATTCATTATGAGCATGGGCTTTTTCATATGGGAAATTGTTCATATTATACATTATAATTGATCTGTCGGTGGATTTATATTGATAGAAATTATGTACCTTACATCTGTAAAACCATTCATCTTCCACCTATTCATATCCACTCAATTAAAATAATAAAATTATAAATATATTCTACATCTTTCATCATGTTTATGTGCCTCTAATGTGACTATTTTTTAAATAAAATTTCCACTTGGAAGGCATGATGTTTTGCTTTATCCAAGTCAAAGGTTTTGTTGATCAATGACATCCATTCCTCACATTTATGAATAGAAAATGGCTTTCAAGTTTGACAAATGCAATCAGGTCAAAAGGCTTTCAATTATGGGTATTTTTTTACTAAAATAAAATTTGTTTAATTTTAATTTTTAAATAACTGTTATCCATGTGTTCAAATTATGAAATGGTGTGTAAAGTTTAATTTACTATTTCATTTTAAAAATGGAAAGCAAAGATTTGAATCTTAAAAGGAACACTTACAATTCGACCATAAACTATGAACACCTAGACATTAAAATACTGTAAAATGATGCACTTTTCATTAATTTTATAAAGTAAACATAAGTAAAGAATTACATTAATATGTCATCTAATTACAGTGAAATATTGCATTTCATATTTTACCTTCCCAGTGAGGCCCTACAAGTGAACGAGGTGAATTTTTAATGATTAGGTTCTGTTGCAGGAAATTTTTGTGAGCAAGGTGAATTGTCAATGATTAGGTTATGTTGTACATATTTCAGAAGTTTGCAGGGGTTATACTTTATAGATTGTTGTTTGAGGTAGAGTGGTGCATTGTTTTGTATTTTTATATGATTTTTTTAGGTGACAATATATTGTCGGTGTGTTAATAATAAATATTTTGACAAAAATATATATTAATGATGAAAATAATGGCGGCAAGTGTTATTATATTTATTTAAATAAACAAGTGTTATTATATTTATTTAAATAAATATTTATATATTAATGATGAAAATAATGGCGCAAGTGTTATTATATTTAAAATATATATTAATGATGAAAATAATGGCGGCAAGTGTTATTACATTTATTTAAATAAACATTTATATATTAATGATGAAAATAATGGCGCAAGTGTTATTATATTTATCGCATTTTTAACCTTTGAGCAATATGATTTATTCTATCCCAAATTTTTTATTTTAACATTAATGGTTGTTTTTTGTGTGATTTATGACTGGATGAATATTTTTCAATTAACCTCAAAACGATAAGAAGCAAAAAAGATAAAAGTCTTTTTGAGAAAGGAGTTTATAGTAAACAATTAAGATTAATGTATGTGTGTGTGTATGTCAATTGAGTGTAGTTTGAGTGGTTGAGAGGAAAGTTGTAATGGCTTCAAATCCCACTTTGTGATATGCTCACTCTTTTCATGAACCAATTCTTAATTGTTAACAAAGTTTGTAATCAGAATATTTTATTGGTTTCTTTTTTACATTTTTTCCTTTCTTCTTTTAAAACATATTGATGTTGATGCATATAACTTCTTCTTACTTCACCTATTCTTAGTTATTGTTATCTTCTTTTCTTAACATTTTTTTCACATATCTATCTTTTTTAGTATCCTTCTCATTTACTCATTTTTTAATTAGTTGTTGACATTTGTGCATTCTTTATTGCTTATCTAGTCAACACCCTTTAAAATATTTTTTTTTGTCATCTTCATTTCCCTTTTTATTTTATTGGTTGACCTCTTTTACTTTTTGTATTCCCCACCAACACTCTCATATATGTTTTACCCAATAATCCCCTCACCCTCACCCTCATATATGCTATTAGGGTAGGGATGGGGGAATATTGAGTAAAACATATGTAAGAGTGGGGGTAAGGAGAATATTGAGTAAAACAAATATGAGAGTGGGGGTAGAGGGAATATTGGGTTTTAAAACCCAATATTCCCCCACTATGTTTTACCCAATATTCCCACCACCCCCACCCTCACCCTCATAATACATGTGGTTGTCTCTCTCCTACTTATTTCCTTCTAGATTTATTGTACATTCTCTTAACCATTGCTCCCCTTTTTTCTTTAACCTTTTCTTAACCCCTTCCCTTTTAGTCTCCCTCTTATCCATATCTTTCTTTTTGAGTCTTTGTTAACTTTTGTAAATTATTCTTTACTTACTCAATTATCTTCCTTTAACATTCCCCCCTTTTTCTCTTTTTCTTGCAATTAACCTTTTTATTACTACCACTTATTTCTTTCCTACTTTTTTTCTTTTTAAAGTTTATGCACATCCTCTTTTTACCTATTGCTCCCTTCTTTACTTCTCTTTAACATTCTCTTGAACCCTTTTTCTTTTTCAGCCCTTCTCTCATCCACAACTCTTTATTTCAATATTTGGTAATTTATGTGTATTTTTTCTTCTTACTTACTTAATCAACTCGGTTTAATATTTTTCATTCTTTAATTCCTTTCCTTTTTCTTTTTTTTTAATTAATCTTCTTCTCCATTAATTTTAATCATTTTCTTAATTATAATTTTCCAAACCTAATCCTTTCCTCTATTTTGTTTAATTCCCCTCTTCCTCCTAGTTAATTTATTTACTAAGCTTCTTATCCCATTTTCGATTTATTATATTTAATATTTTCTCAATTTATTTTCTTTTATTTAATCTTATCTCAATTCATTTCTTAAACTTTGCTCATTTCTTTGTTTAAATATTTGCTCATTTCTTTTTTCTTTTAAACAGTGTTTTGTATTATTGTTATTTTAATCATTTGCTTTTTGGTTGTACATCATTTTTATTCATATATAGATATGTGTGTTCTTCTTTAGTAAGATTTGTTTTTCTTTTATGTTACCTTGAGAATACGAGAGGTGTTAAAACAAAAATTATTGACATACAAATATATTTATATAATTATAAATTTGATTGGCATACACATATATTTATACAATTATAAATTTGATTTTTTTTAATTGATAATATGTCAAATTGTGAAAACCTCCATTTTAATAAACAATTTTTTTCTTTAAAGTAATTTTTAGTAATACATTTTGAGGACTACATTGTATAATATATTATTAAGAGATGGAAGTTTGCGTTTCAGTTTTTTAAACCCTACGTTTCAGATTTCATAGATGAGAGTCCATCTTCAGGGGATCACCATGTCAAGGATGGGATGAGGAAGAGTGTTAAGAGCTTGATCGTTATTAATATGGATTTGTGATGAGTCAAACGAAGGGTTTTTTAGATACGAGTGAGGTCGACTAACTATGACTTTAATACTTAAAAACTCAAGGCTTATCTTTGGACCATTGTCATGGTATTTCTATTTCTCAATTGATTTATGAGTGGCCTCCATGTGTATACTATAGATTTCTTTCATTGTAGATGTTAAACTCTCTAAGGGATATTTATTTTACCATAAGCATCCATGCTTACACCCAACATCAATCATTTATATAATATTATAACAATCATGTGGGGAAAATGTGAATATAACCATGGTAAAGTTGTTGTACACATTTCTACCATGTTTATGTGTTTTGTAAAAGAGGTTTTTTTAAACAATAACTTGAATTATATTTCCATAAAGAAAATGTACACCCTCAATCAACTTTTTTTGGGGCTTTAACCCTTACAAAGTTTTTTTGGGGGTTTAATTTTCAATATTTTACCCCTTTGACTGAATATAAGTAGCTAATTACAACTAAGATCATATAACTTCATTTGTGCGAACCTTTTTTCCTTAATTTCTTGCAACTACATTCCAACCAATATCCAAATTATTGATTATTGATGTATCTATCATCATCAGTTTATTTTCTACCTCTATTGAAGACAATAACATGGACTCACTTTATTGATTTGAGAAATTTGATTCATGTCTCCTCATCTTCATTCTAGAGGAACTATTAATCAATGAGAGGGGAGTTACCTTTTGAGATATAACGTTTAAAATGGATTTTCCATGACTCTTAGGGACTAGAAGAGTTGTAATTGTTGAAGGAAAAATTTTTGAGGCTTGGGAAGACTTTATTGGATCTACTTAATGGTCATCAAATGTTGAGTCTTTCCATGAAGAGGGATTTCAAGTTTTACCTTTTCGAATTGGAGATGACTTTGCCTTTGGGCAAGAGGCCACCATGTGACCATGACCAAAGAAAACTCTACAATGAAAAGAAATGTCTTCAAAGTCTAAAAGTTGGGACCAACTTTGGTTGTCTCATTGCAGCGTGATGTGGTTAGAAAGACCTTTGCTTAAATTTTCATAAAAAATATACTAACATTGATAATAAAAACATAACCATTGGTTTTCAAAGCCAAGGAGATGATGCACCCAATAAATTGTCAATATCAATTAAATTCATCAGATCCAATATTCCAAAATTCCAAAGAGAGATTAGGCAATATGACTCATATATGATAGTTGTTAGAGCTTCTATGTAGGGTTGAAGTTAGGTTTCCAGGACTTCATAAATAATCTAGCTCCATTTAGGAGCTAGAGCCTTTTGCAATTAATTATGTTCTATCCTCTAGGGAATCAAACTCTAAAGTAAAAAAGCCACATGCACATGGGCGAAGAACAACTCATTTCTCAAAAAAAAAAAATCAGGTTGTTGGATACGTAGAACCACTTAAAGGAGGGGCATAGGTTATTGACCTTACAAATCATGCCATGGGTGAGAGGAAACTTTATTTTTTATCCCATGTTAAATCAAGCTTAAGAGTAAGCTTAAGAGTTGAGGTTGAAAAAACCTTGTCCACATAAAAGGTTGGGATACACCCTTATCTAGCATTGATATAAAGTTGAGTAGAAGATGATCATATTATGTTTTTTTTTATCAATGTAATTTTTTTTTAAGAAAGAGAAGCTTTTTGTTAGTACTCCCCACTTGATATTAGATTTTTTTAGAAGAATGACAGAGAAACTCTCTGTTTTTTTCTCGATGTAAACTCCTTGCTAATATTATAGTTACAAAATAAACTATAATCATCTAACTACATAGTTTCAAGGCATGGCCACTGCTATTTTGAAGAAATCCCCTAACTTTGAACTCGACTTGTCATATGGAAAGACCATGGCATAATTTCACCTGATGCCTTATGGGTAACATGTCTCCTTCTTCGGGTATACATAAAAGTAGTTAGGTAGTTATTCGAGACTGGGACCTCGTGAAACAAAAGTTCTTATTTAAGCATAAATTTTTGTAGCCACAATTTGACACATTTCTAACTTTTGTCATGGGTTTTGCATATACTTCTCTGCCACCTTTTGGTGGAATGTTGAGATAGCAACATTCAAACTTGTTGAAACCCCCGATTTAGATGCGATTCCCACAAACGTAATCAACAGTACTTTGAATGCCCCTTGTGGAACTTGTTGGCTAACTAGAACCACCACCCATGATGACCATAGGCCCTTTTGTGGAAAGGTTGGTGGCGAATACGACTCACTCAAACCAAACCCACCTTGTTATGTTTGAAATGGTCAAAGAAAGAAGGACACGGTAACCAAATGTACGTAAAAAGGGGGCCATTAGATGTCTCTAATTGACTATTAACATTACGAGACTTACCATCCACTTCAACAACCAAAGTTACCATCACCTTTCCGTTAGTTTGAGAAAGGGGGACGGGGGTGATGTAATACATGAGGTTTCTCAATTTGGCTTTCAAATAGGCAAAGTTTAAGGTCATATTATGCCTTACATGTCACTGTCGAGTTTGAATGTAGGGGGAAAATACATGATTATTTTTCAAAGTGTCCAATGAGCAACCCTGGGTTGGTATGGGAGTTCAAGTGAAGTGTCGTGTTATTTTTCTTTATAAAAACTTTTTTTTGAGCAACCTTAGGGTTGGTATTAGGGTTGGTATGAGAGTTCAAGTAAAGTGTGGTGTTATCTTTCTTCGTATAAATATTTTTTAGATCTAAAAAAAAGTTTATATAATTTTTTTTGATGATAGTCTTGGGTTTATAGTTTGGGTGGTTAGGTAGCATGTTTGTTATTTTTCCTATCTGGGTTTATTTCTCTCAAGTAGATATGTTGGCTCATTGCGATAATGCTAAAAGAGTAGGCGCCCCTTAGGATAGAGGTTCACACCCCTGGTCGGTGTGCCTTAGGATGTCTTAGTCCTTGATAAACCATAAGTTTCCTGCTAGGCGTTTGCTTGCAAGTTGTTGGCACTAGCCTAGGGGTTATAGTGACATTCCACTAAATTTGAACCCATGCCTCGCCAAGGTAATCCCGGTGAATTATTGATTCCTCTATATCTAAAAAATAACTTTTTCTTTGATGATAAATTGAAGTTGTTCACATTAATTTCTAGATGGCATTGGGTTATTTATGAAATCATGGTAGCATAATTTCAACTTTAATATGAAAGCTTTAATGACAATTTCATTATGGTCTAGATTATTTGCTTTTCATTTGGTTCATTGGGGTCATATGATTTTAATTATTATTGACAATTATTTGTGTACTTTTATCTCTATGGCTCCAGAAACACATTGTTATGGTTTTACTACCGACACAAGGAAATGTATTTATGTAGAATTAACCATATTGTGTTGGAATGCAACAACCAAAAGTTCAACCCTTGGATTACGAATATGTTACCTTTCATTGCAAACTCTGCTTTGAGCATGTTCATGTGGTGACCTCTTTGGTGAAATGGATAACCATTGGGTAGATCCAAATAAGACTCCCCAAAATGCATTCCCTACAACTCCTTCAATGACTACAGCTACAATTCTTGAGTATAATGGTGAAGCCATTATCATTGTCATACCTCATGCCTCATGAGGCAACTTTCCTCCCATTAATTAGTCAATCCCCCTATAATGGGGAAGATGAGACATGACTTAAGATTCTTCAAATTTGGAAGGGGAACCTGTTTCATTGTGATCTTTAGTAGTGTAAAGCATCTCATAATGATAGACACATCAACAATGAAGATTGCATATGTTAGTTGGACTGTTGTTAGAGGAAGTTCATGTAAAAATGGCAGAAACAAAGAAACATGGTCTCATCTTTAGTCATAGTGGTTGCATTTAGAGGCGCTTTTTACAGCCTAGGTGGGTGAAATGTGTCACTTTTGTAATATATATATATATATATATATATATATATATATATATATATATATATATATATATATCAACTAAAAAAATAATATAAAACAAAATAAATATAATATAAGTTCATAATTAAAATAAAAAAGATATATATTAAATTCCGCAAACATAAATACAATTATAAAATAAATTCCTATTAAATTCTACAACAAATCAAATATATTGTAACGATTGTTCCCATATGTAGCCCAATTTAATATCTTACAAAAATAAAAACAAAGCAATAATAATAATACTTGAAAGTATTAGACAATCTTTTATTTGTTGTTTCTCTTTGTTATTTGTAGTCAATCAATTTGATATGGTAAAATTAAAAAAATTAAAAATTCCTTCACCATAATAATAAAAAACTAAAAAACAAGATCACTATAATAAAATAAACCAACATAAATCTATCTCAATTCAAGATTTATTAAGCACCAATAGGGATTAAATCCTTTAAGGTGAAAACTTTTTTAAATCCATCTTAATTCGGGGTTTATTAAGCACCAGTAAGGATCAAATCCCTTAAAGTGCAAACTTTTTAAAAATGTAAAACTTGAGGAAAGATTTACACCTCAAGAGATTTGATCCCTTTGGATGCTTGATAGAACATAAGATGAATCTATATTGGTAATTATTTATTCACAATAGTCCAACAAATTATAAATTGTATATCAACCCTGCATGTGAATTTCCATGAATTAAAATCTCAAAAAACTTAATTATGAATGTGTATTTTATTTATGACAATATAATTATGTGTGTTTATTTACCTCCATAAAAGAGATAGCTAACCATGTTCAATATTTCCAAAAGAATTTATGAAAAGTTATGACACCCTACTCCATTTTAATGTTAATATTACGAGGACCTTTAGAATGTTATGTTATACTTTATGGGTCATCTTTAACTTGTGGTTGTTATTTATGTGACATCAGTAACTATCTTGATATGTCACAACTTAAACCTAATGTTAGTTAATGATAAATAAGTCTCTTTGACATTATGTGTTAGAGTTGTGCAATGTCTTGCACCATGTACACAACAAGTCTATATGTATCACTTTGCACAACATATTGTATAAGCACAACCTTGATATAGATTGTCAAAGTTGGTCATTTATAACCGACTTACAGATTGAATAAACATTGAATATAATCATATTGGATTTTTCTTCACATTAATACCCCTCTTCTCAAAAAGTGATACAAGATACATGCCATTTATAATGGTTAAGAATATGCTAACCATACAGTCTCAGTGGGTCTAATGGTTAAAAACATGTGTTTCCTCATAAGAGGTCACAGGGTCAAATCCAGAGGGAGCAAGGAGCAGGGTTGTTGGTAGTATGACTGTCGTTACACCAAAACCTGCAGGGCATTGGTAAACTCACCACCGCCAGATTTGACGATTAGTCCCTTGTCACGATACATCGGGGAGCGCTGACTACTTGCAATTTCGTTCAACAATCTCTCCCTCAGCACGAGCCGACTACTTGCAATTTCGTTCAACAATCTCTCCCTCAGCACGAGCCGAGTGTGTATCGAACTCGTGACCTCTAGCTCTGATACCAATTGTTGGTAGTACGACTACCGTTACACCAAAACCTCACTGGGGAACACTGGCAACTTACAATTTCCATTCAATAAGGTCTGTATACATTTGGTGAAACATAACACATGAATAGAACATGAATGTTAACACATTTCCAACAACCACGTCATAGCTAGATAATGTCATTAGACATGTACATTTAAGCTCCACATGACGTGACATGGATAAGCTTCACATGACGGTGCTATTAGGGATGACATGGCGGTGACCAAGCAAGGCCACGTGTTCGCCTACAATGTATAGTTCGTGCAGATTGAGGCAAAAATTATGGACGACCACGACGACACCTGTTCACACCTTGGGCTCCACTTCTTGGGATCGCCCGCTCCCATGGGAACACGAAGCCTCACCGGGCTAAACGGAACCGTCGGAGCGCGCCCCACTTAGCGGCGGCTATTTTGACCGCAGTGAGTCTAGAATACTTTTACCGACATTGGGATCGGGTGGGTAGGAGCATTTTGACGGTGGTGGTTACTTTAGTTTCCCGTTTTACTCGCAGTAGTTCCCCTGCCCGGAATCGCCCTATGCCCCCCAGGATTCAAAGTCGGACGATTGACTTTCCTTCCGCTGTCATTATCCTCATAGAAATTTTGTTGTGATTTGTGAATTGGTTGCCACCCATTAGCCAAAATTTCAGTCGGCAAAAAATCTCAACAGACCTCGTAATCATGACCACAAGACTACCAATAACGATGACTGTGATTTCAGTCACGGTCGGAACTTTTTCTCTGCTATTTATTCACAGAGATTCCGCACAGAATTGCGGGAATTGGGTTTGCTGTGTGAATAAACTATTCAACATATAGATATTGTGAGTTTGACTGCGCTGGCTCCTGAATCTCGTTAACTATAATGGTTGCAGCAATGGAGATTCAGCCAAAGAAGAGGCCGGGCGAAACGGATCAGCTCGGCACGAATCTCCCTGTAACGCTCTCCGAAGTATATATCGCACCCCGTTTCTTTACACCCATGTAAAATGTACTTCTTAAAAAAAAAATATGATACAGGCAGAGAATACTTATAAAATTTATAAAAATTGATTGTAACCTCTGGTGTATTTGTTTTTTTTTTTTCCTTTCCTTATATAAACTGGAAAGCTATTTATGTTCAAAGAAAATTCCAGCAATCATAGATATTAGACGCATCCAGCTATATAAAGGTTTTTTTTAATAGGATCATTCATATATATTTTGACATTTATGGTTTTCATCTTTCAATGGACTTGGATTTGCCTATTATGAATAATAGTTCAGGAGAAAGGATATCATAAAACAAAATGTGAGTAGAAACAATTTAAGATTGATAACTATCAAATTTAGATATTTTGGGTGGAGTTTTCAATTGAAAGTTGGATTTTTTCAAAAAA
>ML779109.1:826736-837796 GCA_009831015.1 Picea engelmannii | reverse complement strand
AATTCTAAGTAGAAGTTTAAAAGAAATTATAGCATAGAATTTGTTTTTGGATTGTGGCCATAGCTTTTGGATTTGAGTATACATAAATTTGATGGCCATGCATGTTTTTCATTTGGACTATTAATATGTTTATATTTATAGTTGAGTTCATGCTTGTTATGGTATTTCTTGTTTTGATCCAAACTATAACTATAATAATATGTTTATATTTATAGTTGAGTTCATGCTTGTTTTGGTATTTCTGGTTTTGATCCAAACTATAACTATATGTTTATATTTATAGTTGAGTTCATGTTTGTTATGGTATTTCTGGTTTTGATCCAAACTATAACTATAAAGCCTTGAATAGGGTTTAACTGGAACCATCTTTCTTGCCAGTAGTTTAGGAGAAAGTATACATTGTGTTTTGGATCTGAGTATATGGCCTAAAGGACCATTAATATGGTTATAATTGAGTTCAAGTCTGTTCTGGCATTTCTGGTTCAAAGCCTTGTTTTAGGAGAAAGTATAGTTATAGAAATTGTTTCTGGATTGCAGTATACATAAACTTGGTTTTGTAAATCAATGGGTACAATTTTGAATTTTGGGGAGTGATTTGAATGAATGTGGCGTGCAGGTTGTGCAGGAATTCAAGGAGCTATGTGGGATCGCGTTGCCGGTGACCCTGGTGAACTTGGTAGTGTATGCCAGAGCAATGGTATCGGTGCTCTGCATGGGCAGGCTGGGGAGCTTGGAGCTGGCAGGCGGGGCGTTGGCTATCGGGTTCACGAATATAACAGGTTATTCAGTGCTCTCCGGGTTGGCGTCGGGCATGGAACCGGTGTGCGGGCAGGCGTTCGGGTCCCAGAATTGGTCGTTGCTTGGTCTGGCGCTCCAGCGCACGTTGCTGATGCTTCTCTCTGCGTGCCTGCCGATCGGACTCCTGTGGGTGAACCTGAGAGGGATCATGCTGCGGCTCGGGCAGGACCCGGGCATAACGGAGGTGGCCGGCTTGTACTGCACCTATGCTCTGCCGGATCTCGTGGCCAACAGCATTCTGCAGCCGTTGCGCGTCTACATGCGCTCTCAGGGCCTGACGACGCCGATGATGTGGTGCTCATTCGCAGCGGTGGCGCTTCACGTGCCGCTGAGCCTGGTTCTGGTGTTCGTCATGGGGCTTGGGGTGCCCGGCGTGGCCATCGCGACGTGGTGGACGAATTTCAACATTGTGTTCCTTCTCACGGCCTACCTGCTGCGCACCCGGGCCTGCGGCAAGACGTGGTCCGGGTGGTCCACGGAGTGCCTGCGGGAGTGGTGGCCATTGCTCCGTCTGGCTCTCCCCAGCTGCCTCGCGGTGTGCCTGGAATGGTGGTGGTACGAGATGATGACGATGCTGGCGGGATACCTGCCGGAGCCACGGATTACTGTGGCCACCGCCGCCATCGCCATCCAGACCACGTCGCTCATGTACACGGTCCCTATGGCGCTGAGCTCCTCCGTGTCCACCCGCGTGGGGCATGAGCTCGGGGCTGGCCGCCCCGCCCGTGCCCGCAACGCCACGCTCGTAGCCCTCGCCTGCGCGTTTTTCATAGCTTTTGGGAGCCTCACGTGGACGACCACGCTACGACATCTGTGGGGGCGGGTGTTCACGGACGACGAGGGGGTTCTGTCCCTGACGGCCGCGGTGTTGCCCATCATAGGGCTCTGCGAGCTGGGCAACTGCCCTCAGACGACCGGGTGCGGAGTCCTCCGAGGAAGCGCACGGCCGGCCACCGGTGCCAGGGTCAATCTCGGGTCCTTCTATTTCGTGGGCACGCCCGTAGCGTTGCTGTCTGCTTTTACTTTCGGATGGGGTTTCGTGGGGCTCTGTTATGGTCTCGTGGCGTCTCAAATTGCCTGTGCGTTGTCCATTATGTTCGTGATTTTGCATACAGATTGGGCCCTGGAGGCCACCCGAGCCAAACAGCTGACCGGAACCCAGGACGATTTGGATGAAGAATTGGGGTTGTTGACTAC
Source organism: Picea engelmannii (assembly GCA_009831015.1). Taxonomy (NCBI): domain Eukaryota; kingdom Viridiplantae; phylum Streptophyta; class Pinopsida; order Pinales; family Pinaceae; genus Picea; species Picea engelmannii. Next base: position 835,801 of record ML779109.1, on the reverse strand, counting down.
CGAAGAAGAATCTATGCAAAAATCAGGGGCCCAATGATTAGAAGCATGAGTCCATGTCATGAGTTCGATTCCTCCCCCGGTTGCTGTGTTTGGTTCTCTGATCTTGCCATGAACGATGGGTACAATAGAATAGAAAACATACACTTTTAGAGACTAATTATTCATATGTACACCAAAAGGCCCTTACAATTTATATAAATCTAGATCAATGTGTCCTCATGAGGGGCAAGGCATGCTAAGACATACAATAGCTTGACATGTTTGATTTAGTTTCATTGGAGGGAGTTAGTGATGGATAAGATTTTTTTTAGATTTTAAGTTTAAGTGTCATTTTCATTACCTAATCATTAGGAGTGAAGATGTGTATTTGTATGAAATATTTAACAACCAATATTTTTAATATACAAAATTGTATTACTATTATACTATTGCATCATCATCTATTGACATAGTACACAAATATTTAACAATCAATATTTTTAATCATCTATAGACATAGTAAAATGATGTTAACTGTCATTCTTTTTTCAAACACCACCAACAACATAAATCTTAGAAGATAGTGTTGGTACACAATTGTTATTCTTTTTTCAAACATTATCAATATAAATCTCAAATCCTAGAAATTGATGTTGGTTTATAATTGTCATTATTTCTTCAAACAACACCATCACAAATCCCCAAAAATAGTAAAATGCTATTGGTTTACAACTGTCATTCTTTCTTCAAACACCACCAACATAAATCTTAGAAAAAACAAAAAATTATGATTATTTTTCATGTTTTTTAATATATATAGTTAAATGATATTGGTTTACAACTACCATTCTTTTTTCAAACACCATCAATGTAAATCCCAAAAGGAATAAAATGGTGTTGATTCAAAACTATCTTTATTTTTTCAAGCACCACTTGCATATTAAAAGACAAATCCATAATTGTCTTTTAATGTGCAACTGTCATTCTTTCTTCAAACACCACCAACATAAATCTTAGAAAAAAGAAAAATTTATGATTGTTTTTCATGTTCTTGAATATATATGTAGAGTTAAGTGGTATTGTTTACAGTTACCATTCTTTTTTCAAACACCATCAATGTAAATACCAAAAAGAATAAAATGGTGTTGATTCAAAACTATCTTTCTTTTTTCAAGCACCACTTGCATATTAAAAGACAAATCCATAATTGTTTTTCATGTGGTTGAATAAATATACATACTACACTACCAACACAAATTTTAAGAGTAAAATGGTGTTAGTTTCCAACTATCATTCTTTTTTCAAACACCACTTTCTAGAAGACAAAACCATAAATGCTAAAAGTAAAATAATGTTGAGTTCAAATTATCCTTCTTTCTTCAAATACCACTAATATAAATTTTACAAAACAAATTTCAAATACCACTAATATAAATCTCACAAAACAAATTCATGATTATTTTTTCATGTGCTTGTATATAGAGAGGTGATTGAAAGAAAGAGATGTGTAACCAACAACTCATCCTCATGATTATTATTGTTATTTTCTCAAACATGAAGTGGGGCAATTTTAAGATATCTACTCACCGTAATTCTCATGCTAAGACATATAATAGATTGATATGTTTGATTTATTGGAGGAAGTTATTCTTGGATAATATTTTTTAAAATTTTATGTTTTATTATCATTTTCATTACCTAATTGTTTTGGGAGTGAAGAAGTATATTTATATAAAATATTTAACAATCAATATTTTTAAACATATAAAATTGTATCCTTATTATTATATTTATATTGTTGTATCATCCACCAACATTGTATAAAATATTTAACAATCAATATTTTTAAACATATAAAATTGCATCACTATTATATTGTTGTATCATCCACCAACATAGTAAAATAATGTTCATTGTGGTTCTTTCTTCCAACACCACTAACATAAATACTAGAAAATAGTAAAATAATGTTGATCCATAATTGTCATTCTTTTTTCAAACACCATCAACTTAAATCTCAAATCCTAGAAAACAATAAAATGATTTTGGTCCACAAGTGTCATTCTTTCTTGAAACACCACCAACATAAATCCCAGAAAATAATAAAATAGAAAACACCACCAACATTAATTCTAGAAAAGAAAAAAATGGTGTTGGTCCATAAGTGTCATTTCTTCAAACACCACTAACATAAGTCTTAGAGGACAAATTCATGGTTGTTTTTCATGTTTTTGAAGGTATTGGTCCACAACTACCCTTCTTTCTTCAAACACCACCAATACAAATCCAAAAAAAGAGTAAAATGGTGGTAATTCATAGGCATGTTTTTTTTTTTTCAAACATGATTAACATAAGTTTTAGAAGACAAATCCCATAAATTCTAAAAGTAAAATGGTATTAGTTTCCAACTTTTCTTTATTCAACCACCACTAACATAGGTTCTTCTAGAAGACAAATCCATAAATCCTAAGACTAAAATAGTATTAGTTTTCAAGTTGTTTTTCTTTCTTCTAATACTATTAAAACACAAACACAAAACCCAAAAGACAAATCTATGGTTAATTTTTTCTTGTAATTTTAACATAAATTTCAAAAGATAAAGATAATTTAGTGATTTTTTTTTTTTTGGTACTTAAATATATATAGAAAGGTATGAGGTGATGGTAAAAAAGGGATGTGTAACCAAACAACTCAATATATATAGAAAGGTATGAGGTGATGGTAAAAAAAGGATGTGTAACCAAACAACTCAATATATATAGAAAGGTATGAGGTGATAGTAAAAAAGGGATGTGTAACCAAACAACTCATCCCATGATGTTGTGGTTTATTAAACATGAAATTGGGGAGGAGGGAGGGATTTTAATATACCCACTCATCCTAAGTATTGTATGAAAAATGTGGTCATTGAAAGAGAAAGGCATTGTCCACACCAATCAACAAATAATATGTGTAGACATTGTACACATTAATCAACAAATAATACAAACAAACAATGTTAGCATAATAAGTCATAAGATAATGAGTTGTATATGAAAATGTTCAATTCCTTTATTTTAAATTTTAAATTAAATGTTTTTAAATTAATTACGTGTATAATTGTGTATAATTAAGTTAAGATCAAAATATATTTAAACAAAATATAATAAAAATATTTAAACATTTATAATAAAACATATAAAATATTTGACTTTTTTATATTTATATAAATATATATAAAATATGGTTAATGATATATTAAAATATATTTGAAATTTTTATATTTATATAAAAATATATAAAATATTGTTAATGATATATTAAAATATGGATTTTAAAATATTATTATATTTATTAATTGTTAATTTTAATATTTATATTTTATTTTTATAAAATTTTATATTTTATATTTTATTGTTTCTCATTACAATTTTATTTCTAGCATCAAACAAAATAAAATAATATTTATTAAGATAAATACATTTTAATAAAAACTTATCAAATATTATAAAAATGAAAAAAACCAATATACTTAAAACCTAATAATTATTTTTTCAATAAAATTTGTCTATATAATAAACCCTACTGTAAACTTTAAATGTTTTCTATTTCTCACATTTATAATATTTTATATGTAAATATATTTTGTATATTTCATATTTTAATTGTTACCATTTTATTATTTTTCTCACATTTATGATATTTTCATGTTTCTCATAAAATTGTATTACTATTATACTCTTGCATTATCTATCGACATAGTATACAAATATTTAACAATCAATATTTTTAAATATACAAAATTATATTACAATAATGTTAAGTGTCATTCATTTTTCAAACATCACCAACATAGATTTTAGAAAATAGTGTTGGTACACAATTGTTATTCTTTTTTCAAACACCACCAACATAAATCTCAAATCCTAGAAATTAATATTGGTCTACAATTATCATTATTTCTTCAAACAATACCAACACAAATCCTCAAAAATAGTAAAATGCTATTGGTTTACAATGTTCATCCTTTCTTCAAAGACCATCAACATAAATTTTAGGAAAAAAAAAATTTATGATTGTTTTTCATGTTTAAATGGTATTGGTTTACAACTACCATTTTTTTTTCAAACACCATCAATGTAAATACCAAAAGGAATAAAATGGTGTTAATTGAAAACTATCTTTCTTTTTTCAAGCACCACTTGCATATTAAAAGACAAATCCATAATTGTTTTTCATGTGCTTCAATAAATATACATAGTACACTACCAACATAAATTTTAAGATTAAAATTGTGTTAGTTTCAAGTATTATTCTTTCTTCACCACTTTCTAGAAGACAAAACTATAAATTCTAAAAATAAAATAATTTTGACTTCAAATTATCCTTCTTTTTTCAAATACCACTAATATAAATTTTACAAAACAAACTTCAAATACCACTAATATAAATCTCACAAAACAAATCCATGATTGTTTTTTCATGTACTTATATATAGAGAGGTGATTGAAAGAAAGAGATGTGTAACGAACAACTCATCCTCATGATTAGTGTTGTTATTTTCTCAGATAGATTACTGTTGTTATTTTCTCAAACAAGAAGTGGGGGGATTTTAAGATACCTACTCACTGTACTGTGATTATTTTCTCAAACATGAAGTGGGGGGATTTTAAGATACCTACTCACCTTAATTGTCATGCTAAAACATATAATAGATTGATATGTTTGATTTATTGGAGGGAGTTATTGTTGGATAATATTTTTTTAGATTTTAAGTTTTATTGTCATTTTTATTATCTAATTGTTTGGGAGTGAAGATGTGTATTTGTATGAAATATTTAACAATCAATATTTTTAAACATATAAAATTGTATTGCTATTATATTGTTGTTTTAAATATTTAGGAAACAATATTTTTAAACATATAAAATTGTATCACTATTATATTGTTGTATCATCCACCAACATAGTAAAATGATGTTCATTGTAGTTCTTTCTTCCAACACCACTAACATAAATACTAGAAAATAGTAAAATAATGTTGATCCATAATTGTCATTATTTTTTCAAACACCATGACCTTAAATCTTAAATCCTAGAAAAAAATAAAATGATCTTGGTCCAGAATTGTCATTCTTTCTTGAAACACCACCAACATAAATCCCAGAAAATAATAAAACAAAATTGATCCACAAGTGCCATTCTTTCTTCAAACACCACCAACATCAATCCTAGAAAAGAAAAAAATGGTGTTGATCCATAAGTGTCCTTTCTTCAAACACCACTAACATAAGTCTTAGAGGACAAATTCATGGTTGTTTTTCATGCCTTTGAAGGTATTGGTCCACAACTACCATTATTTCTTCAAACACCACCAAAACAAATCCAAAAAAAGAGTAAAATGGTGGTAATTCATAGTCATGTTTTTTTTTCAAACACCATTAACAAAAGTTTTAGAAGACAAATCCCATAAATTCTAAAAGTAAAATGATGTTAGTTTCCAACTTTTCTTTCTTCAAGCACCACTAATATAAGTTCTTCTAGAAGACAAATCCATAAATCCTAAAACTAAAATAGTGTTAGTTTTCAAGTGTCTTTCTTTCTTCTAACACCATTAAAACATAAAACTCAAAAGACAAATCTATGGTTAATTTTTTCTTTTACTTTTAACATAAATCCCAAAAAATAAAGATAATTTTATGATTTTATTTTATATTTTTTTTATACTTAAATATATATAAAAAGATATGAGGTGATGGGAAGAAAGGGATGTGTAACCAAACAACTCATCCCATGAATGTTGTTGTTTATTCAAACATGAAATTGGAAATTGGGGAGGGGGAGGGATTTTAATATACCAATTCATCCTAAGTATGGTATGAAAAATGTGGTTATTGAAGGAGAAAGACATTGTCCACACCAATCCACAAATAATATGTTGAAAAATGTGGTCATTGAAGAAAGGCATTCTCCACACTAATCAACAAATAATATGAACAAACAATATTAGCATAATAAGTCATAAGATAATAATGATTTGTATAGGAAAATGTTCAATTTTTTATTTTAAATTTTAAATTAAATGATTTTAAACTAATTACATGTATATAATTAAATTAAGATCAAAATATATTTAAACAAAATTAAAATGTGATATTTTTATATTTATATTGAAACATACAAAATATCTAACTATTTTTATATTTATATTGAAACATACAAAATATCTAACCATTGTGATATTTTTATATTTATATTGAAACATACAAAATATCTAACCATTTTTATATTTATATTGAAACATACAAAATATCTAACCATTTTTATATTTATATAAAAATGTATAAAATATTGTTAATAATATATTAAAATATGTGTATATAATTAAGATAAGATCAAAATATATTTTAACAAAATTAAAATGTTATCTTTTCATTTATTGGAACATACAAAATATCTATTTTTATATTTATATAGAAATGTATAAAATATTGTTAATGATATATTAAAAAATATCTATTTTTATATTTATATAGAAATGTATAAAATATTGTTAATGATATATTAAAATATATGTATATAATTAAGTTAAGATCAAAATATATTTAAACAAAATTAAAATGTGATCTTTTTACATTTATATTGGAACATACAAAATATCTTACCATTTTTATATTTATATAGAAATGTATAAAATATTGTCAAAATATGGATTTTGAAATATTATTATATTTATTAGTTTTAATTTTAATATTTATATTTTATTTTTGAAATTTTTTTATATTTCATTATTTCTCATTACAAATTTATTTCTAGCATTAAACAAAACAAAATAGTATTTATTAAAATAAATACATTTTAATAAAAACTTATCGAACATTATAAAATTGAAAAAAACCAATATACTTAAAAACCCAATAATTATTTTTTCAATAAAGTTTGTCTATATAATAAACAATAGTACTATAAACTTTAAATGCTCACATTTATAATATTTTATTTATTATATATACTGATCTAGGTGGATATCGGTGGCTACCCACCTTTTTCGACTAGCTCAAAACAATTTTTTGACAATTTTGACAATTTACTATTTTTAGCAAGTTTTAACTTCCGGGGCCATTTTGAGGGCATAAATGAAGGTTTTTAGAGATCGAGGTTCTCAATGATAGTTGAAAGCATGATTGAGCCCCCAAAATGAATCTCATCGACGAGACCTTTCCAACGAGCTATCATACACCTAAAACGAAGATTGTATGCAAAAGTTATGACCCCGGGAAGTTGATGTACTAACTTACCCAAACGGGGCCCACATAACTTTTGGCGCTTCATCTCCTAGGGTTAGGTTTTTGGATGTCTAGGGTTTTTGACATTCCCGTTTATTGTAAAAAGGCCTTCAGAGCCTTATTGTAATCATCTTCTTGCGAATGCGAGTAGCCGTCACATCTCTTCTCAGAGATAAGTTGCCACCATTCTAGCGAGTCTTTCACTCTGTATTTTTACAGTCTCTGTACATTTATTTCATTAATAGAAATCGTGTATTACTGTATATCTGTGTTTATGGTTGAATCTCTGATACATTTATGTTATCTTATTGAATATCTGTGATATCTATGTGCATTTCTTTATTATATCTCCACTCGCATTTCGTGCCGAAAATAATCCGGATCAATGGTATAAGAGCAGGCTGCTCTTGATCATTTTTCCAGTGCATGTCCCCGATGAGGTCGAGTATAGAAAGTTGGGTCTCAATCTTGTCTCTCTTGAAGACAATCACTCTTGCATGCCCAAGAAACCCTCAATGGCGGAAGAAAAGAAAAACGACGGAGCAGACGATCCTATCAATTTGTTGCTTGAGCAAGCTCTCACGCGACAAAGGGACAAAATGATGGAGAATTTTTCCCACATCCTTCAATGCCTGCCAATAACATCTGCTGCATATTCATCAAGAGGCCACTTTGGAGGCACCTCGCCTTTCAAGGTACAAGTTAATTTCGATATTCCTATATTTGAAGGACAGATAGATGCAGAAGCCCTAGAAAAATGGCTAACTCTACTAGAAGGTTATTTCTCTATTCACAATTTTTCCGACAAAGAAAATATCACCTTCACACTCCTTAAAGCTCTCCCTCATGTCAAACATTGGTGGGAAACTTACTGGGAGCAAAGTTCCACAGAGGAGTCTGGAATATATGGGGTTGATCCCACTTGGGATTTTTTGTGTGGATGCGGTAAATGAACAATATTACCCTATTGGAAACTATGAGGACCAGTACATGAGATGGACCACACTGTGGCAAGAGAGGGGCCAAGTAGTTCCGAAGTTCACCAATACCTTCTATACCTTGTGCACCAAGCTGGGTATCAAAGACTCCGAGCGACATTTGGTTTTGAAATACCGTGGGGCTCTACACAAATACATCCAGATTGAAAAGGATTTTCTGGACATCTTATCACTCGGTGCTGCTTATCGATATGCTATTAAAATTGAGCAGAAATTTAAGCACTAGAACAAACGGGAATTCGGGTCTGTAAATCTGCAACAACCAAAGTATGACAAATACGGCCCTAACAAACAGTCTCCCGAAAACTAGTCCAAGACACAGGAAAAGAAGGGTCACGGGAAGACGAAGAAGGACACCGGAAAATGGTGTGATTTCCACAAAATTTCCTGGAACAACACTGATGAATGTTGCTCAAAACCATCATTAGTGGCCGAGATCAAAGACAAGCAACCAAACCCTGATTTTGAATCTTCTGGTAAAGGAAAGATCATTGACGCAGACCCCACTGCTATTGTCGCGACCGCAACAATTCAACCAAAAGAACCAACAGATCCTGAAGAGGGGGATCACCTTTTTCATTCACAGAAGTGGGTGAAGGGGACCCCACTGCATTTTATTGTTGATAGTGGAAGCCATAAAAAACTCATCTCAGTAGAGGTCGTCAAACAGTTTGGATTGTCGACAACACCACACCCGCAACCATACAACATTGAGTGGCTTTGACAAGGACGAGATCTCCGTGTCAGCCAACAATGTTAATTGTCATATCGTATCCAACCCTTCAAGGATGAGGTATTATGTGATGTTTCCCCACTGGATGTC
>ML779109.1:808860-824701 GCA_009831015.1 Picea engelmannii | reverse complement strand
AAGCAGGTCGAAAAGGTTACAACAAAGTGAAAAGATTCCTTCTACACACCTTTCTCTCATGTAGCTCGAATTGTTGAACAACCTCAGCTTCTACAGGTTCATGACAGACTTCCACAAACTAAGCAATGTGACGTCTCCAACAATACAATCAGCTCACCAAGATGCAGATCCAACAAATGATTTTCCCTCTCCCCCAGGAACTCAATGCAATGGAGACCATTGCTTCCTAAGGAGGGAGGATTGATCTAGGTGGATATCAGTGGCCACCCACCTTTTCCGACTGGCTCAAAACAATTTTATGGCAATTTTGGCAATTTACTATTTTTAGCAGGTTTTAACTTCCTGGGCCATTTTGAGGGCCTAAATGAAAGTTTTTTGAGATCGAGGTTCTTAATGATATATGAAGGCATAATTGAACCCTAAAAATGAATCTCCTTGATGATACCTTTCCAACGATCTATCATACACCTAAAACAAAGATCGTATGCAAAAGTTACGACCCCGGGAAGTTGATGTACTAACTTACCCAAATGGGGCCCACATAACTTTCGACACTTCATCTCCTAGGGTTAGGTTTTTGGATGTCTAGGGTTTTTGGCATTCCTGTTTATTGTAAAAAGGCCTTCAGAGCCTCATTGTAATCATCTTCTTGCGAATGCGAGTAGCCGTCACATCTCTTCTCAGAGATAAGCTGCCACCATTCTAGCGAGTCTTTCACTCTGTAGTTTTACAGTCTTTGTACATTTCTTTCATTAATAGAAATCGTGTATTACTGTATATCTGTGTTTATGGTTGCATCTCTAATACATGTATGTTATCTTATTGAATATCTGCGATATCTCTGTGCATTTCTTTATTATATCTCCGCTCGCATTTCGTGTCGAAAATAATCCGGATCATATACATTGAATATTTCATATTTTAATTGTTACCATTTTAACATTTTTTTCACATTTATGATATTCTATTTAGTATATTTGAATTGTCCTTAAAATTCGATAAGAACAATACGTACAAAGTCCTAATTAAAAGGAAAAAAGGGCACTATATCAATAAAAGGAAAGAGCAACTTTCACAATTATATAAGTTGGAACCTAAGAAGTTCTAGAGCCAAATTCTAAACCACAATACTAAAGAAAATAATAGGATTCCCTTAAGGGACTGAAATTCCTACCTTAAAAGTCTTTACGAGTTCCCTAATTCCATGGACACCATTCCTATTGTCCCTACAAAGAAATAAGTTTTTTCTTTAGATGACATAGAGTTCGGGGTTAAACGACTTGCAAATGGGAAAGCTAAGGACATTGAAGGCTACCAAGCTGAAATTTTTAAAATCGGAAGGCCAATCCTTATCCCTCACATACACAAGCTCTTCAATTTAGTAGTCAAACAAGGCTTCCCTAAACCCTGGACGCAAAGCCTCATTGTTCCTATTTTTAAAAATGGGGATAGAAACATTCCCTCTAATTATAGGACCATTATGATTAGCTCGATTTTAGCCAAGTTTATGGAATTATTTTGGAAAAGAAGATTAGCCTTTGGGTAGAAAGTCACGACAAAAGAGCTAAAGGCCAGGTTAGGTTTAAGAGATATCATTCAACTGTGGACCATATTGTTACCTTTAGGATCATTGCAAACGAGTCCCGCAATACTAAAACCAATCTTTTTTGTTGTTTTGTTCACTTTAGAAAATCTTTTAACATGGTTCCTAGGAAAAACCTTTGGAATAGGTTGGAATAGATAAAAGTGCCTCTCGAGTTGAGGGATGCTACAATAAGGATGTATGAGAATGTTATTTCTAAGTTTAAAAATGTCGAGGGCTAGTCAAAAGAGATTAATTGCAATATTAGAGTCAAACAAGGTTGTCCCTTGTCCCCTACCCTTTTTGACATATACATTGACAAGTTAGAAGATTGCTTGGAAAAAGCAGGTTGTGTCGGCCCTACTCTCACTAGTATAGTCATGAATATTTTTCTTTATGTCGATGATATCGCTCTTATGGCAATGATCCAGGGGGATATTGGTGGCCACCCACCTATTCCACTTGGACCCCCACCATTGCTTCTTTCAGTTTTTTAGTTTCTGCACAATTTACTACTTTTAGCAGTTTTTTGGGTCCTGAATTTCTGGAGCCGTTTTGAGGCCCTAAATGACGTTTTTTGAGAAAACGGGGAGCAACACGGAACTATGTTCCTGTTGCTCACCCAAAAGTTGTATTTCTCGGATAGATCTTTCTAACGAGGTATTGAGCGTGTCAAATGAAGTTCGTATTCCAAAGTTACGTCCCTGGGAAGTTGATGTACCAATTTACCCAAACGGGGCCCATAGTCTTGGCGTTTCATCTCCTAGGGTTAGGTCTTTGGATGTTTATGGTTTTCCATTGTTTCTCAATAATAATAGGCCTTCGAGCCTCATTGTAGCACAGTTCAGAGGCCAATAGCCGCCATATCTCTTTTGAGAGATAAGCTACCAGTGCCCTAATTAGTTTCTTTCCATTCTGTCTGTAAGCATATTTCAGTCATTTGTTGTTAATGAAATGAAGTCTTATTTCCATTGCATCTATGTGTTTATGTGTACTTATGTATTTCATTGTGTTCCTACATAAATCCGAATCAGTGGTATCAGAGCGGTCTGCTCGTTCTCGATCCTTCTTTGCATGTCCCCAACAAGGTCAGGGTATAAGGAGTTAGGGCTCGATCTGGTTGAACCTTTGCAAGATCATCCTCGCAAACCTTGACGACTGCCCATGGGGGAAGAAAAGAAAGATGAGGGAGTAGGAGATCCTATCAAAATGCTTCTCGAGGACTCCCTCAAGAAACAAAGGAACGCGATGATGGACAACTTTGCCCAAATCCTTCAACGGATGCCCACTGGTGGCGCATCTACATCCAACACCCACTCTGGAGGCGCCACTCCTTTTAAGGTACAAGTAAACTTTGGCATTCCCTTATTTGAGGGATAAATAGATGCATATGTCCTAGATAGATGGTCGAATCTGTTAGAAGGATATTTCTTGGTTCATGACTTTTTCGATCGAGAAAGGATTATTTTTTCACTCCTCAAAGATGGCCCCCCATGTCAAGGACTGGTGGGAAACCTATTGGGAGCAACAAGGTGAGGGGGAACCCTCTCTTTTCTTGGTCTCACCCACTTGGAATTCTTTCTGAGACACCATCAGGGAACAATATTATCCCATGGGGAGCTATGAGGACAAATAAATACAATGGACTACGCTGAGGCAACAAAGGGACCAAGATGTGCATGGGCTAACGAATCTGTTTCATACCCTACACACAAAGTTGGGTATCACAGATTTAGAGAAAAATTTGGTGTTAAAGTACCGCAGTTGTCTGCACAGATACATTCAGGAGGAAATGGAGTTCCTCGACATCTCCTCGCTTGGTGTAGCATACCGATATGCTGCCAAGATTGAGCAAAAGTTCAAATGGAAGAAGTGAGACTTTAGGTCTGCGAATTAGAAGAAAGGGAAAGGTACTCCAAAAAAATAGAACAAAGGACCAAGCCAAGGCGGGGTGGCGCAGGACAACCCACCAAAGCTGCAAGCAAAGAACAACACCATGAAGCCAAAAAAGGACACGGGGAAGTGGTGTGAGTTCCATAAGAGCTCCACCCACAACACAAGTGAGTGTCGGGCCAAGCAGTCACTGGTAGCCAAGTTGAAGGCTTCTGAATCAGATGCATGATCTGACTCTGAACCAGAACCCGACAAGGGGAATGACAGGGGGAAGCAGATTATCAATGCAGAGCCCAACGCCACCATTTCCACCACGAATATCCAAAAGGAGAAACCAGAAGACCCAGAAGAGGCAGAGAACCTCTTCCATTCCAAGATATGGGTAAAGGGTTCCCCGTTGCAGTTCATTGTTGACAACGGGAGCCAGAAGAACCTCATCTCAGTAGAGGTCTTGAAGCAGTTGGGCTTGCCGACCACAACTCACCCACAACCTTACACCATCAAGTGGTTGAACCAAAAAAGAGACCTCCGCGTCAATCAACAATGCCGCCTTCCCTACAACATCAAGCCCTTTATGGATGAGGTATTATGTGACATTGCTCCTCTTGATGTTTATGATGTATTATTAGGCCAACCGTACTTGTGGAAGCGACATGCTGTGTATGAGTCCATGCCTCATGATGTTATTATCACTTTGGGCAATAAGTTGTACATGATACCAGAGATAGCACTGCCTACCACCATCTCTTTGGTTACTACAAAAAAATGCAGTAAGCTCATTTCCAAAACTAGGAAATTTGTTTTCCTGATGATCCGCCCTCAGGGAAAGAAAAAGACTGTGGCCATGACCTCTAGACAGGGCCCGCACGAAAACAACAGATGGCTAAGGCCATGGAAGAGTACGAGGACATCCTCACCTCCCTTGCAGGGGTGCCTCTACACTGTCAGGTCAAGCACCCCATCGATATGACCCCAGGTGCGTCGCTGCCCAATGGACCAATATATCGGCGCTCTGTTATGGAGAATGAAGAAATCAAGAGGCAGATTCAGGAGCTATTGCTGAAAGGTCACATCCGACTGAGTTCATCACCTTGTGGGAGCCCGATTGTGTTGGTGCAGAAGAAGGATGGGACTTGGAGACTCTGGATTGACTACCATGCACTGAACAAGATCATTGTCCGGAATAGGTACCCGATCCCACAGATTGATGACCTTCTGAACCAACTCAAGGGGGTGAAATATTTAAGCAAGATCAACCTGAAGTCTGGGTATCACTAGGTACCAATCGAACCCTTTGATGAGTGGAAGACTACCTTCAAATCCAAGGAGGGCCTTTTCGAATGGTTGGTCATGCCTTTCGGGTTGGCGAATGCCCCTGCAACCTTCATGAGGCTAATGGAAGACATCTTGCAACCATTCACCAACTCATTTGTAGTGGTGTACCTAGATGACATTCTGATCTTCAGCCAAACTTAGGAAGAGCACCTCCACCACATCTGACAGGTCCTCCAAACACTGTGACAACACAAGTTGTGTGCCAATTTGGAGAAATGCACTTTTGTCATGACCCAGGTTCAGTATATGGGATACATTATTGATGAGCGGGGGGGTACATGTGGATCCAACAAAGATCCAAGTCATTCGGATTGGCCAGCCCGAACCACCCTAACAGAGCTTCGCAACTTTTTGGATCTTGCCAATTTCTACCATAGGTTCGTGTTAGGATTCTCTCATATCAATTGGCCCTTGATTCAAGTCACCAAGGGAGGATCGAAAGAAAAATTCTTTTGGTCTGAATCTCAACATAAGTCATTTGGGGAGTTGAAACATCGCCTCTACTCTGCACCAGTTCTCACATTACCAGACTTACAACAACCATTTGAGATCGAGACATATGCCTCTTACTATGCTATTGGGGCAATCTTTACTCAACATGGACATCCAGTGGCATATCACAGTGAGACACTTTCTGACACAGTCCAGAAGTATCCCACGTATGAAAAAGAGGTGTATTCCATTGTGTAGGCTTGCCGACAATGGAAGCATTACATTTTGGGAAAGGAAACGGTCATCCACATAGACCATCGACCCCTGCAGTTCATACAGACACAAGGGAAGTTGTAGAATGATCACCATCAGAAGTGGTCCACATACCTGCAATAGTTCATTTGAACATTAAGTACAAGAAAGGAAACACCAATAATGTTTCATATAGCCTCAGCTGACCACCCATCATGGCGCTAACCACTATGCTCAACTCTTGTGGGCACGAGACTTCTAATTGGCCACTTCTCTACACAAGTGATCCAAAATTCAGCCACACATACAATATGCTCTTGGAGGGTAAGAAAGTTCCCAATTTCACCTCCAGGATGCCCTGGTATGTCACCTGGGACACCTTTGTGTTCCTTCAAATGAGCGTGCCAAGATGATTTGGGAGGTGCACTACAGTCGGGTCACTGGGCATTTAGGGGTCAAGAAAACCGTGGCAGTACTTCAAAAGTATTTCTATTGGCCGAACCTTTGACAGGTCAGGAAGTACATCAAGTCCTGCATTGCTTGCGCCATTACCAAACTGACCATTAAGAAGCAAGGCCTCTATACTCCGCTTCCTACCCCTAGTCGACCTTGGGAATCTATCTCTATGGATTACATGTCGGGCCTTCCTTCTACTAAGCATGGAAATGACTATGTTTTTGTGGTCATCGACAGATTCTCGAAGATGTCCATTATGATGGCCTGCAAGAAGAATATCATAGCAGAAGCCACTGCTAAAATCTTCTTTGAACAAGTTCCTTAGTACATTTTGGTCCAGCCTCTAGTCGATGCTGGACACCAAGCTCACCAGTTCCACATGTTTCCATCCGCAAACTCATGGCCAGATAGAGGTTGTCAATCAGATGATCGTACACATTCTACGCATGTACAACTCAAAGCATCCACGCACATGGGATGAGAGCCTCCCCTATGTACACCACAACTACAACTGGGCTCTCCATAGCTCAACCAGCCACAACCCCTTTCAGGTGGGCTTGGGATTCCAGCCACTATGTCCCATTGACGTAGCCATGCCATTTTTGGCTACTCAGGAAGATTCAATTCATGTCCAGTCTGAGGCTGATAAGGAAAAAAACTTCATTGAGCACATTCAACACATCCTCCAACAGGTTCATGACATATTAGACAGAGCCAATGCTAAGTACAAGTAACGACATGATCAACATTGGGTGCCACACAACTTCTAGGTGGGCGATAAAGTGTGGCTACATTTGCAAAGCCATTGTTAAACTCTTCTTTGAACAAGTGTGGGTACACTTTGGGATCCCATAGTATATCATCTCAGATTGGGACAACAGGTTCCTCAGTACATTTTGGTCCAACCTCTGGTCGGTGCTGGACACCAAGCTCACCAAGTCCATAACTTTCCATCTTCATACTGATGGTCAGACAGAGGTCGTCAACCGGATGATCGCACACATTCTGTGCATGTACAACTCAAAGCATCCACACACATGGGATGAGAGACTCCCCTATGTACAACACAGTTACAACCGGGCTCTCCATAGCTCAACCAACCACAACCCCTTTCAGGTGGGCTTGGGATTCCAGCCACTATGTCCAATTGACGTAGCCATGCCATTTGTGGATACTCAGGAAGATTCAACTCATGTCCAGTATGAGGTTGACAAGGGAAACAAATTCATTGAGCGCATTCAACACATCCGCTAGTAGGTTCATGACATATTGGATAGAGCCAATGCTAAGTACAAGCAACGACATGATCAACATTGGGTGCCACACAACTTCCAGTTGGGCGATAAAGTGTGGCTACATTTGCAAAAGGAGCGCCTCACTAGACCCCACCGCAAGCTTCAACCGCTCTGATATGGGTCGTACACCATCACCAAGGAGGTAGGGTACAATTCCTTTGAGCTCAACATTCCACCATTCCTTGGTTTTCACCTAGTGTTCAATGTGGACCGCCTTCAGCCCTACTTTCCACCTCTACTAGACACATCTGACATGGAAGAACAACTCACACCAACAGAGTTAAATCTAGACTACATGGAAGAAGCCACAACTGATCATATCATGGATACGCAGATCAAGCGCACCCGAAAACAAAGCATACCGCTATATTGAGTTGTCAAAGCAGGCCAACTCCTTCACCAATGCAAGTGGCTCACCAAGGACCAAGTTTAGCAGAAGTTTCCTCATCTCATGGAGGAACTCAATGCAATGGGGAACATTTCTTCCTAAGGGGGAAGGAATGATCCAGGTGGATATTGGTGGCCACCCACCTATTCCACTTAGACCCCCACCATTGTTTCTTTTAGTTTTTCAGTTTCCGCACAGTTTACTATTTTTAGCAGTTTTTTGGGTCCTAAACTTCCGGAGCCATTTTGAGGCCCTAAATGATGTTTTTTGAGAAAATGGGGAGCAACATGGAATTTAGTTCAATGTTTCTCACCCAAAATTTGTAGTCCTCGGATAGATATTTCTAACGAGGTATTGAGCGTGTCAAATGGAGATCGTATGCCAAAGTTACGTCCCTGGGAAGTTGATGTACCAATTTACCCAAACGGGGCCCATAGTCTTGGCGTTTCATATCCTAGGGTTAGGTCTTTGAATGTTTATGGTTTTTCATTGTTTCTTAATAATAATAGGCCTTTGAGCCTCATTGTAACACAATTCATAGGCTAGTAGCCCCCACATCTCTTCTCAGAGATAAGCTACTAACGCCCTAGCTAGTTTCTTTCCATTTTGTCTATAAGCATATTTCAGTCATTTGTGGTTAATGAAATGAAGTCTTATTTCCATTGCATCTTTGCGTTTATGTGTATTTCTGTATTTCATTTTGTTCCTACATAAATCCGGATCAGGCAAGGAGTCCCCATGATCTTGAAAACCAACTAAGAATCCTCAAGGATTTTTCCTCCAATATGGGTATGAATGTTAATACTGATAAGACTAAGGTCATGATTATTAAATCCAATAAGATCCCTTATGATACCTTTGGATATGACAAAAACAACTTGGAGGAAGTGACTTCATACAAATATCTTGGAATTGATATTCACCACAAGCTCAATTGGAATTATAGCATTGAGAAAATGATTATTGGGGGATGGAAAGCTTATTATGGGCTTGAAAACAATTGTAAATCGGGTGATCTTTGGAGTTTGGATAAGAAGAAACTCCTCTTTGAGACTCTTGTTGCATCTGTTATTCTTTATGGATGTGAAGTCTGGGGCTGTAGCCTCTCTCGTGAATCTTGGAGAAAGATAGAGCAAATACAAAAGAATTTTATAACCTATAATTTCAAAATTAAAGGAAATATACCCTATCCCATCCTCCTCTTAGAAACAAGCCTCTCCGCCATTGAGAGCATGGCTATGACTAGATACCTAATGTATAAGAATAAGTTGAACAACATGGAAGACAAGAGATTTTCTAAAATTGCTTCAAAATCAAGTCATAACCACCATTGACTCAAGTGAGGATGGCATAAAGATACCTGGTCTTGGCTAAACTATTGGGGAATCATGGAAGACACCATTTTGCAGAACATAGATACTACTAAAAATATCATCAAATCAAAATTTAAGGAGAAAATGTGGTGTGATAAAGAGTTAGAGGAAAAAATAAAATTAAGGTATTATACGGATGTAATCAACCCTAATCTAGAAGATCAAAATTATATATCTGTTTTGCCAAGTGTAAAGAAAAAAATAAGCATTGCTAAGATAAGAACAAATTCTCACGAGCTCCATAATGAAACTGGGCGTTGGTCAATTCCTAAAACGCCATGGGATGAAAGAGTGTGTCACCTTTGTGATACTAACAAGGTTGAAGATGAAAAAAGCTTTCTCTTAGATTGTCCAGCCTATACCCATATTAGGTCTCATTTTCAAAACATTTGTCACACTACCAACCTTCCTAACCTCTTAACTCAACAAAAATATGGTGATCTTGGAAAGCTTCTCTTAATGATTTTCGAGCACAGAAACAAAATTCTAATGAATCACAAGTAATCACTTACCCTCTTAAGGTATTTTTAGCACTCTGTAAATCTGTTTGGCTGATAAAAAGACGACATAGGTAACTATTTCAACCAACTTTGATACCTGAAACTAGCCTTTCGAACCTGGAGAGGGCTCTCTCGGGAGACACTGTCTCAACGTAGGATATGGATTTAAAGTTGTTGGCTAGATTTAACACCTTTTAAATAATGGGTTCTGGTTATATTGGTGCAAGAGGTTAAGACCTTGGGATATGGAGTCGGTTTGATAAAATGATAGAAATAAATGACTTGGTGACTGAACTTGAGAGGATAAAGTCTAAGCGAGCAACAATCTTCAGTTTTAAAATCGTAATGTGTGGTGGGAGAAAACACAGGAAGCAACTTGGAGCATCGTTGAGGATGAATTTAGAGTTAACTTTAGAGAAAATACGTTTTGTTTAAATGGCGCAAATAAGGGGCATTGTGCAACGAATCCATAGGTTTGGAATTTTGTTCTGATTTAGAAAGAAAAAGATATGAATAAAGAAAACTTGAAGTACGCATGCAAAGAAAGTAAAACAATACATCCAACTGCTACAATTAGAATCTTTTCATCAAAGCTTTAGGACTTTTGCATTAAATTTTGATCGAGCTCAAACTACATACAATAGTCACTGGCTATACTAATTTTTCCAACTAACCTGGCTTACATCGAAAAGATCAAATATATAGGTGAGGGTGCCACTTGGGATACCCTGCTCTTATAACTACTATCTCTCAAAAATAGAAAACTGACTATCTATGCTAAATGACTCTTCGCATGACGCTTTTCCAAAAGTAGACAACAAATACATCTGGCTACATCATGATTGTTTGTAATCTACCATGAGGATTTGGTTATCGATCACATCTCATCATGAGAGAGTGATGTGTCAATTCTTTCCTTCGATCATATATCTGAATGGACAAGTGTTTTTCAGAGTCCTGCTATTTGCTGTAACGGCTTTGATTTCTGTCGCACGCTCATTTGCTGGGAGAAAGTGCGTGGCAAGCGGCTGCTGACTGTCATGGTCATTTTCAAAATGAAAAAATGTATTAGGGCGATGTTTCCTTCAAAACTATCAAGATTTTCTTTTTGTTTGCAGATACAGGAATGAACTCAACTAATCTTGTTTCTTCTGTTCGCTAGCGAGAACTACGTAGGATTTCTCCTCGACCACTTCACATTCTTTAGAATGCTTCACATACCCTTCTTCTGACAACCTCTATGCTTCGTGTAACTGTATGATCGTATCCTACACCTCTTTGAGCTGTCTTTTGAGCCACGTCATGTTCCCTTCACAACCTTGCGCTACTGACACTTCCAGGGTCTTTGTCGCTAGCTATTGTCTCAACTCCCTGTTTTCTTCGTAAAATTCGACGATAGCTAGTTTCTCCTGCTTCAGTTGATAATATGGCTCTTGATCATTAGTACCCATGACATCCATCCTCCTCATTCTTCTCCTACTTTCTCGACTTGTACCTTCCATAGGCTCCAGCTGGACAACGTGCATAAGTAATTTTTCAGCAACCGATCTTGCGCGTGGTTCATCTGGGATTCAGGTTTACCCAGCTTCCTTATTCTTCTTTGTCCTGCCCCTTCTCCAAGGTATCTGTTGTTGGGGTGACAGGGCTTCTACTAACCTTCCTTCTTGCACGGGTATTTCCACTCTAGGTTCCGTGCGGTGTGATATCCTCGTTTTCGCGGGTAAAGGGAAAATCCCTTTGTATCCTTGGGGATGCTTGTCATGAGTGAGAACGAATACCAATCTCTTTGGAGCTCAGGCCTAGCGATTCTGCCACTTCGCGCGCCCTTCCTTATTTTTTGGGAGGTTTTCATGGCACCACCAGTATTTATCTTGCGCGCAGTGGATCCGACGAATGCCCAAGATGGAGATTTCGATCGACCTGGGCCTACGAGAAAACTTACAGAAAGAGCATGAATCTGATTTTGCAAATAAAATGGGTGCAAAACATCTAGGATTTATAACAGATCGGGTGGAAGGAGGAATCGTGCCAAGGAACACTGAATTCATGGCGACTAGATGTTTTGAATCGAACTGCAGATTTTCCATAACACATCCCCGCGTGTAAAGTACAGGTGATAAGGGTTGCATGGCATACATGATACAAATGCTGTGATTTTTTATTCCTTCGACCTTCATAATGAACTGATAATAGTTACCACACTTGTCGACGCGATTTCCATTAACTACTTGACTCGACCTGGGGCACGTAGAGACTAACTTTTAACAGGACCCGACTCTCTGGGAACAACATACCTGTACCATTTACGCATGTTTCAACTCTGACATCCTTTACCATTTCCAAGGGCCAACCGATCACTTTCTCACTTCGGCCCTTTCATTGTTACATTCCTGACTTCACATGTTTTGACACACGGTCCATAACTCTACTAAAACTGACTCTAATTGAAAGTAAAATGGCGGCACTAACAACTGGCTCCAATGGGGATGCTATCCTCCCCGTGAGGTAGAAAATAATAGTAGACCAAGTGCCTGACCATTGGGCCTTATTTAGACTCTTTCAAACTGCAATATGAAAGAAAAAATGAAACCTAAACCTATCAACGCAACTTCTAAAATATTCAATATAAACTCATGGCCTTCACTTCGGGATTCAATTTTTTGCTGACGTATTGACTCGACACAAAAATAAACGACTATTTACAATGACATATGACTTAAACAAATTTTATTTCATCAGATAATGCTTGAGGAACATGCTACTTATAGGCCCCCAAACAAGGCACTCCCTATTTGATCCTTCTAGAAAATAAGTGTTTCTCCCGCAATATGCGCTGACTCTGAATGGACCTGTCCAAAGGTGGTCGAATTTTTCGTGCTTTTATTTGTCTTCATATGAGCACCAAATCCCCTACCTAAAATTCCTCCTGCTTAGAACACTTGTCAAGGTTCTCTTCATCCTCTCCTGGTGGACTTGTGATCAATTGTATACCTGTTCCCTCATCTGTTGTGTGTGAATCAGCTGATTTATTCTCCTATGTGTGTCATCTGGCTCTGCCTCCTGTTCTTGTAGCAGGTTTCTGACGGGAAACCCCAGTGTGGTAGGGAAAATTGCGTCTGCGCCATATACAATCTGAAAAGGTAACATTGATATGGACCTCTTGGTGGTAACCCGATCTTCCCACAACACATAGATAAGATTTTTATGCCAAGCTTTCTTATTGTCTTGCATGAGTCTTTTGATGATCCTGGTTAGGCTTTTATTTGAGGATTCTTCTAACTCGTTTCCTTATGGGTAGTATGCAGTAGAATTCCCTAGGTTTATATTGTAATCCTGACAATCCTCTTGGACTTGAATCCGACTACATTGTCTGTTATGATCTTGACGGGGCATCTGAATCTCGATAAGATGTTTGTCTCCAGAAATTGGATGATGATTGTGTTGGTATCTTGCTTCGTGGGGATCGCTTCTATCCATTTCATGAAGTAGTCGGTGGTTGTGAGTATCCATTTGTGTTGCGCCGAGGATGGCAGATTTATTTCCCCTATGAAATCCAAACCCCACATCATGAAAGGTGCTTCTACTAAGATCGACTTTATTGGCAAGGAATGCATCTTTCTTCTCCTGTCGAAAATACGACATTCATGGAAGCTAGACACCTCTTTGTATACATCTGCAAATATTGTAGGCCAATAGTAACCCACTCTCAGGATTTTTTGCACAGTGGTTTTCCAGTAGTGGTTCCCTCTGCTATCACGTTTATGAAATTATTCTATGGCTCTCTTCACATCGTTTTCCAACAAACAACTCAACAATATTCCCCCAGGATCTTTCCAGTAGAGTGAGTTATCCAGGATGTAGAACTTAACCGTTTTAATCTTTAGAAATCTGGTCTTGGTCTTACTTACACCTGGAGGGGCCTGAAGATTCTTCAACACATAGATGATGTCTGCATATCACGACGAATCAATGAAATTCTGATACACATGCACAGTCATTTCTTCCTGGGGACTCTCTGACAGATCGACAATGAAATTTATTCCCACAGCGTCGCAGTTCGATTATGGCATCAAATTTGTGAGGCCTTGACCCCTAATTAGTTTCGTAGGCTTAATATCAAGGTCATATTCCAGCATGACCGTTATCCACTTACCTCTCCTCCTGATCTAAAATTGAAATAAGACTTGAAAAACTTGAATAATTATTACAAGTGAAATGTTATGTGTTTAAAGCAACAGGATCAATTTGCAACACATAAATTAAGGATTAATTATGTAAAATACACATAGACAACAACATAAACATTGAACATAAACACATGTGCACATAAATTGATAAAGGAGTTCACCCCTCTTATGGGCTACATCTCCTCGTCCAGCTTCCAATGGATCATTATTATTAATTTCTCAAAACATGCTCAAAAACATGTCTTACAATGCTCAAACTGACAAACCGACTGCTCCAATGGCTTCCCAGTGTCCCAAAACCCCTGTCTGGGCTCTTTCGGCACCTCAATCGGTCGAAAAATGAAGAAGTTAGGCCTCCTGGAAGTCTCCCTCTTCAAGCTTGTTGTCTCTGGTTCTACAATTCACACCCCCCTTGAGAGTGAACCTGGCTCACATGCTCTTTTAAGTGTAAAAACCCAACACCGGGTGCAACCGTGCAAACGGTGCAAACCGTAGGACGGTTAAGGCGCCTCCAGTCCCTAACCGCCTCGGCACCTGGGCATATGGCCATACGACCTCGCGCGTTGGCAAAAAGGTGGTTAAACCGTTTGAAATCGTGTCAACCGACTCCCGCGCGCCAACATTTAACACATGGGTCTTGGTTTCAAACCCCGCGGCAATTATTAACACACGGTTATATAATATACAATGCAATGTATTGCAATACATTGCAATACAATGCAATGAAATGTAATGTAATGTAATACAATGCATGCACGCCAATGGTCGGGCCATAATATATGTGGGTCATATGTTTAAACAATGTGTCCACGGGTCGGGGCTATGCCCCGACCCGCCCCCCTTTCCGTTTGGCATCACATTCAAACTTAAATATATGTTTTATGGCATAGCTAACAAGGAACAATGGAGGGAAAGTTGGTTAGCGGAAGCTTTGTAAGATTTGTGCTATGGGAGGTCCAGGGATCGAACCCCGTGGACTCCCAATACAATTTTTACATATGAAACAATGACCAAAGAATGCGCGACACGTGGCGCCCTCGGGTTGGGCCATGTGTCCTCATACTATTCACCCATAACGGACACATGTCAACATGCTACTCGCCAACATAAACCAATGAAAACGTGCCACATCACCCACCTGCCACATCACCGTACGGATGGTACGGCCCTGCCACGTCACCGTATAGACTGTACGGACAGGTACAGTCAGCATAAATTTTTTTTGCCTGTTTGGCTTGGCGGACAGATCACAATATCTTCTCCATATGGACTCCATTTGAGAAAGTAAATATACCGTCAGAATTAGGAAGACGAGACAGACAAAATGGCAGTGTTTTCGTCGCATTCCGAGCACTTTGAAAATTGAGCAAAACTTGATCCCCTGATCACACCTCCCCATTGGGAAGCTTTTGGACCTCCAAAAGACTATCTCAGTCTATGTGAAGATGAGGGTATAGTTCCCTCACCCTTCCAATCTCAATCCACTTGGCCTTGCTTGGATTCGTCCCTTTAAGACCAACTCGCAAATATTCCACATTTCCTCGCTTCGAAGTTTGCATTCTCCTGTCAAGTATGTTGTCTTCCTGCAGTTCTGTTAGATACTCCGGAGAAAAATCATCTATGGAAGGAATATGAACATGCTGTCCTTGATCATCAATCAACGAAGGCTCATACAACTTCAAATTCTCAACATTAACAACTGCATACATCTGCATATATGGAGGCAAATCTAAATGAAAAGCATTGTTACCAATCTTGCTGACAATTTTGAAGGGACCATAGCGAATTGGTTTCAACTTTTTACCTTATCCTTTAAGCCTCTCCTTGCTGATGTAAAGCCACACTTCATCACCAAATTTGAAACTGTGATCAACACGATGCTTGTCATGTCTCGCTTTGTACTTGGCCTAACTCTTTTCCAACTGCTCTTGCACCACCTGATGTATCGACTGAATTTGTTCAATGAACTTCTCTACCCGATCAATATCATATTGCCCATCAACATCAATATCTTTCCCAAAGATGAAATCTAAAGGCGACTTGGGAAAATAGCCAAAACATGTCTCAAATGGCGACGTTTGAGTCGAAGAGTGCTTAGCTCGATTGTACGCATGCTGAACGTAGTGTAAATGTTCATCCCAAAGCTTA